>JASDQU010227528.1:0-16973 GCA_032191745.1 Picea mariana | reverse complement strand
TTTTTTATTTTCGCGAGGATGGTTTAGTGTAGGTTAAGATTGGGATGTTCTATTGATAAAGCTAGACTAGACCAAACACAACCAGGCTTGTGTCAAAGGGATTTTATCGAATCTCTGAAAACTGCTGTTGTTTTCTGTGAGTAGTCAGCTCTGAAAACTGCTGTTGTTTTATGTGAGTACTCAGCTCTCAACAACTAAGTGGACCTGGAACTGGACCTGGACCCGCTTCATATAATAGGAAGTCCCATCCCTTAAGTTGCGTCAGTCTGTTATTATAAGACTTGTTATGTGATTAGGTCAATCATTAACTCTGATATAAAAATAAACATGTCACTGTTATGGCTAATTAATTGTTGGATCGTAGTAGTATTGTTGGATTGTAGTAGTGTATCATTGGATGTGTATTGGCCAAAAATTCAACTGCGTAAATTGTACCAGAAGGATTGTCGTCATCGTTTCCTCGTCCTTTTAAGAGCTAATGGAAAGTAAAAGATTTTGTAAATGGAGATATTATGATCTCTTGAGCGCCACAAACTGAAGTTTACTTCCATGGTACTGCGTTGACGTCGAAACTAACAGGTAGCATACGTTGAAAATAACATGCATTGATACTTTCTCCATTAGATTTAAGGCCTACCAAACTCCCAGCATTATTTTTTGGCTATGATCTTAGAGGAAGTACACTTCACAGCGATTGTAAGTTGTCGCCACTGGAACATTATAAGTGATTAATTTTTTTGATGACTTCGGCACCGGTTTTGGTTGCCAAGTCATCCTGCTGGAAGAATCCATCCAGTATATTAAAGTTAGTTGGTCACCTGAGCCGTGAAGGGTAAGAAGTCCAAGTCTGAAAATTTGAATTACATAGTAACTTGATTTCATTTTGTTATCCAAAATGCATTTACTTAGTTACCATAAAACTCCATTGATGCGTTAGARAATGGAATAATACATTTGCCGTYAGTTTTAGTTCAAATTTAAAAATTGTATTAATGGACAAAAACTGTAGTGTGTGAGCCAAAGAATTGATGAGGTCTTGAACATTGAGGACTTAGGTATTTGGCTAATTTTTGTGTTCTATGACCTTTAAACATTGGTTTGTTTTCACAAATGAAGTTTGTATCTCCATTAAGGTAATAGTCTACATATTTCTCAATTGTCTAAATGACAATCATGTTAATGCAACATAATTTGAATATGGAGAGTTAGTAATGTGTGGAAATTCATTAGAGAGTTATAGAAGCATCATGGAGGTTTCAAGAGGTTTTTGAAACCCTTAATCTAACCCTAATTCTATTCATCAAAAACTTAGTTTCCCATTGTTTTGTAGTATGACAAGGAGTGTGGAGGAGATGTTGTGGAGGAGATGCTAACAAACTAGAGGGAGAGAGAGAGAGAAGTCATTTGTAAATGATTGTAACTAGAGGGAGAGAGAGAGAGAAGTCATTTATAAATGATTGTAATCTTGTAGTCTTCATATTATGTTTAGATATGTTTTGGTGAACTAATCATTGGAATATCCAAGATGGTTTTTAGATCATATTGATATCCGAGTGGATTTATCTGGGTCTTTAGTTGTTTGAGTGTTGTATATGCTTACTCAGCTCACGAAACCCTAACCCCTAGGAGTATTGTACCCCATGGATCCCAAGATCAACACAAGAAGGGTTAAGAAGCAATGGAAATCTTAAAAAAAAAGGAAAAGCATCAAGGACACATAGATGTATGTGAAATAAAATCTTTGAGTTTGGAAACTCAAGTAGCCAATATTTCCATGAAAATGGTTGTACTCCATACCCACTCTTGACAAAAATATTGGTTTGTTTTCATAGAAACCTATATCTCATGAAAAACTAGAATATTAGGAGGAGTTAAGGAAGGACAAGAAAGAATTAAAGCTCAAAAAATGGAACTTAGATCACCAATTTTCTAAACAATTGTTTAAAATGAAATCAATGATGCTTGAAATTAAGTGTTATGAAGATTAGGTAGATGCACTTAAATTGAATCAATGGTTGCAACAATTAGAATTCTATTTTAGTTTACATAATGTATGAAAAGCTTAGAAAATATATTTTTCTAGACTAAATTTTGAGTGTTGGTTCATGGAGTTAGGCTAGGGGAGAGAAGACCAACTAGTAATTAAGTGGGATGTATCTAAAAACCTCACGATTCCAACTTTTACCTTATTGGAAATGAAGAGTGCCAGAGGATTTAGTGGTTCTATAATTGACAAAAGAAAAGATAACATGTACAAGAGTACACTCTGAGAGATCCACAAGAAAGGCAACTAAGGCAAGTTACAACAGCTTTCACTCTCTATGGGGAAGGGTAGTGTCAAGAAAGAAAGAACTTAGGGTGTGGAACTTGCTTTATGGACTACAGGCTTTCACGTATTTGAACTAAGAAAGGGGGATTAAGGCTTGTTTCCATTGAACTTACTTACTGCACCGTAGGCAATAGTCGTTAGAGAGAGAATCATGCTCACATATATGTGAGCATGCTCACATATATATATGCCAGACCAAAATGAAAAGTTTCCCATAGTCACATAAGCATGCATGTTATGTTATTAAATCCCAAGACCACATTATGTAAGTGTAGGAAACTAACATTGAATCTAACAAGAAGAAGGAACGGTGAAGTGGTTTGAAGTAGTTAGACCATTTGGATCTTCCAATAATGCAAGAAGAAGAAATAAAAAAAGGAAAAAATGATCTTCGAATAAGGAAAGAAGATGCAATCAAAAAGGAAAAATTACAAGATTGTTGTCATTGCACATGTGCATAAGGACTCTAATAACAACTATGACTATTGCAACATTCACTAGTTGAAAAATCATATTTGGATACCAAACAGTTAAAAAAATTGATAGACACATACCCTCCTTTTTAAAGATAAAATACCACATGTCACAAATATCATAATGATATGTTATCATATATAAAATATTAAACATCCTTTTAATTTTGGTGATTTAATACAAAATAACAAATACCAAATTGAATTTTTGGTGACCACTTTAATTTGACTTATTGTAAAGCTTCATTATACTAAGAACAATCTTCTTTATGACTCTAAGTCCTATTCAATCTTCCTTCCTCAATATGAGCTACCTCTCTAACTAATTCCCACATAAATATTGATATCATCATGATACAATTGTTGAGAACTTGAAATTACTCCATAACATTCAGTACTAACATGATTAACAACTTGCTATAGGTAATAATAAGGACACTTTCCTAACATTATAAAACATTCCAAAATTACAAACTTAATATATTTTAATACATACACATCCAAGCACGGTGCAATGCTAAGAAATTTATGTATGTTATACTTTATATAATTTAATTTAAAATGTTTTTATTAATTATTCATATTCATTAAAATTAATTATCTAGTTATTCATTTATCTTATTGAGTAAATACTAAATAATAATTTATTTCATGAATTTCAATTAATTTAATTAAATAATAGATTAATTTTATTGTTAAGTTTAGTTTATTCATTTTTCCTACCACTGTGAACTTAGTGAGTGTGGTACTATATGTGAATTTGGTGAATATGGCATGAACAGGGAGTTGAGTGAGGAAAATGTTTTACCAATTTCCATGAATGAGGTGATTGAGAATGTGAGGATGGTGAAATTTGATCCATTTGAACGAGAGGGTGAGGGAGGGAAAAAAGTAACCAAATTCTCACCGGTGACATTGTGAAGAGGATAACTGGTGACATTGTGAAGAGGATAATAGATGTTATAATTATTATTTTTTTTTTTTTTTACAATTTTCTACTATAGATCCATTAAAAGAGGTAAGGGGTATTAATTCTTCATTTTCTTCTCTAATTTTGATCTTATATTAACTATAATAGCCATTTAATTTTTATTTTTTATTTTTTGGGTTTGTAAATATAATTTTTAGATAGTAATTAAAAGAAGAGCCAACAAGTACCCATTTGGGGTTAAGGTAAGCCTTTGAGGCAATTCAACTCTTGTCCACTTGCATTCTATAAGATAAAACCAATCTTGGCACCACCAAGGAGAAGTGTTTAAGTGCTAGCTTTAGATAATGTCATCTTGGATGAGGAAGAGGGCAAAAGAAGATCAAGAAAAACATTGGAGGTAGTTTTGTCACATTGTTTGCAATTAATTTTTTTGGCAAACCCTATCATTAATGTTTTCTTTTCATAAGAGCTATTAACTATATAAAAAGAAAAATATTTACATCAACAACTTGAAACAAATGAAAAAAACAAAAGGGTATATACAACGTACATCATATCCTCTTCCATAGGGAAACTCAAACAACTATGAAATCATATTAGGTGGGTGGATCTAACAATTCAACATCTCTAATCAACAATGACCATTTTTCTAGGAGTTGCATACATACCTTATCTCACAAAAATTGACAAAACATTGTGTAAGAACTAATCTCATTATCAAAAACAAAATTACAATGGATTTTCTGAAGGATATATAAGGTAGAAACTCTCAAACAGTGCCAAACTCCGGCCAAGGATTCCTAGATCAAAATCATGTGAGCTAGTCATTCTCTATTTAGGCATATATTTGATGGGATTTCATCTTTTTTAAATATCAAAACTGTATGAGAAAATTATTCTTGTTTAGAAAAAAAGATGTTGCATTTTCATTTTTGTTAATTTTTGGGTATCAAAATCCTATGCATATAATATATTCTATTTGGGCATAGAACACTCTATTTTCTTTTAGCTTTGTAAGGAGTTTCTTTGTTCAATAATAAGGGTCATTCTATATTTTTGAATGTGTTTATCTAGCAACAACCCTTGTATATTATTTTAACTTTCAACATCGGATGAAGTCAAAATACCACGAGGCCCTTCCTTTATTTTGGATTTATAGCCTTCATGAAATTTGTTGTGTATTGATTTTCTCTACTTTGAAGCCTCTCATAAATATTTCTTTAGTTCTTTCCCTTAGAACTCACCAAGCTCCTCAAGAAGTGTGTTAATATTCCCCCCTGCTTGAAAGCTAGTTTTTCCCTTTAGATTGTTTTTGAAAATTTGTCCAAAACTCTCTTTTCACATCATGTAGAAACTTGCTTTCCCTACATCGTATCACACCGAATTTGTCCTTCCTCATGCCTTAGTGCATATCACACCCTAAATAATTTTGTTCATGATATATTGCAACGATTTGAATCTTTCATTCCTTGCAATGTATTGCATGAGGAAAAACTTTCCACTTCCATGACACATCACATCACTCCAAACTTTCCTTTGTTGTGCAATACTACATCACGTCAATGTTTCATTTCATATGAAAAATCACACTTTATCAAAGTTTCTTTTATTATGACAAAGCGAAATTTCTAAGTGAAATATTTTTCATCATCCTCGTCATTGCATCCATAGATTGTTTCCTTCCTTGCTTTTTATCACATGAACCAAAGTTTTTCTTTCTCCTAATATATCACAAGGGAATGTTTTTCACTTGCAATACATCACATGGACCAAAAGTTTTCACTTGCATGATGTATCTCTTAGAAAACCTGTTTTGGTGTGACATATCAAATCACATCAAATTTTCTTTTCATGTGACACCTCGAACTTTTCCAAACTTTCTATCTTTACAACCTTTTTCATATTGCACCATGCCAAAGTTTTTTTTCATGCGATATGTTTCACTTTCTAAAACTTGTCTTCACGATGACAAGTCCCATATCACATAAAACCAAAGTTTTGTTTCATATGATACACTTAGGATGAATTTCCTAACCAAAGTTTTACGAAGTGTGCATAAGACAAACTCTTATGAGGGTGCGTAAGACTAGGTTTTTCAAGTGTATGCATATTCCAAAGTTTTAAAAAAGTGAGAAATATAACATATTGAACCTAATTTAAAGAAGGATACAACACATGGTGTATCGCACCTAAAGAGTTAAGAGGTGCGGCATGGGGCACATCACTCCCAATTTTATGAATGTTGAAACGCAACTAAACTTGCTCCACGAGTTGATATTGAAGATCTTAAAGTTGCAAAAAAGTATCTCATGGATATTCTCCAAGCATGTATTTAACGGTCGAAGGTGAAAAGTAGTTAAATAAATAGTTTTGACTCCTAATTGACAATTAGGAAAAAGGAATCATTCAAATTCTAAGGAGATAACCAAAACAAGCACTTGGGCACCAAGAAACTATGGTTTCTTGAATGAAACTGTAACTTACACTTGGCCGCTAGGTCAAGAGAGGGTAGTTATTTCGTAAATTGTTATAAATGATATAAACTATAAGGAGAAGGGGAATTTTTGTCTTAAATATTTCATGTATTATTGCTAGAACTCTTAATTAGGAGAAGCCACTTTTTCCCAACCTTTTTTTTTTTTAAGAGAGTTTCTCTTTTTTTTTGTATTTGTTGTGGACTATTTTGTTGTTTTTGCTCAACACTGTAGTTGTGTAAGAATGTATCTTATGATGTAGAATATTCTTATGTGTAGTTGTTGCATTCTTATTTCCTTTCTCTCAATTTTTTTTTTTTTTTTTTCTGAATATGTGAGCATAGGATGTACATAGTTGTTTTAATACTATAGTGTTTTGGGTTTGCAATCATTTACTCATATTCTATTTTTATTTTGAATGAACTGATTCATGGGTATTTGATAGGAACATGTTTGGTTATGTGCTTACTTCTTGTTTGATGTTAGACACATTTGAACACATGCATTTTCAACTTATATTAGTTTTGTGTCCTTCTTTAGTTTAGAAAACCATTATTAGTAGATCAAGTCATCATCGATAAACCCCCAAAACCACTAATGGCTACTAGGCCATAATTCAAATTGGTTCTATATTCCAAATAGTGAGGAGTCTGATTGGGAAATGTCACTGGGGGTAACCCCTAGTGTTGATTATGTTCATTTCCACCTTTCACTAGAATTGGAATTAGGAGCATGGATGATAAGTCAACCCATGTGGAGCCATTATTTCTGAATTTTTTTAACTAGCTCATGGATCATCTCCATATATCACCCTTTGAGTCTTCTAAGAACACTATCTAACATTCCAAAGCGATCAATTGATCCCTTGTTAAATTTGAATTTCGATGGTAAATGGAAAGTCTTTGCATTTAGGAATATTAATAATTAAACATTGCATGTCTAAATCTTTAAATTTCTTGGGACAATTAAGTATTATGATTGCTTACCCTCACATTGGAAGAAGGAATCAAGTCTTGGTATATGACATTGCTATCCAAATCCATTCATAGTTGGATACAATTTATTGTATAAAAGTCTCTATCACTTCTCATGTGAATTATGACTATGAATAAATCTGTAGTGAAATTGAAGGAACCCAAAGGAATAGAAATGAATCTATGGATGATTTATTTCAAAGGTTTATGCAAATATTATGTAGGTTTCATATAAGCGATAGACCATCTAACAAAGAAACCCTTAACCAGTTTTCATACCTTCTCTTTGTCCCTAAAGAAGATGAGTTACCCTCAAAGGATAAGGAAAATTTATAGCATCTTGGGTGCTTCCTACCTAATATATTACCCTCACTAATATCTAATATAGACCCATTACAACTACCATTACGGGATGTGCGGATATAAGTTTTCATAGCTAGATATAATGTATATTATATTTATGGATAAACATTGTGTACATGGTTTTCGAAACATCCAAATATTTGAGTCGACACTCAACCCATCATTAGGGACAACAAAAATATCATATGTAAAAAATGAGTTCCGAGGTTTTGTATTTAAATATTTGGATAGCAAGGTGACCATGAGTAAGAATTAGGTAAAGAATTAAATAATATAGTCTAATTGGTGGTTAAAATTAAATAAATAATTAAATAACCAATTCAACATGTCCTTTGAGATTAATTAAAGGTGAAAGACTTATTAGTGGTGAAAATAAATCAACAATTTAAGTTAGTCGTGAAGAAAGAAAAGTATTAAAAAGGAGAGATGTTTGGATTATTCATACCTAGGAAT
Organism: Picea mariana; assembly: GCA_032191745.1. NCBI lineage: Eukaryota > Viridiplantae > Streptophyta > Pinopsida > Pinales > Pinaceae > Picea > Picea mariana. The sequence continues at coordinate 8,976 of JASDQU010227528.1, read as the reverse complement.
AAAATGTTATGTAGATTATCCATGAGAGATAATAATGATGTGATAATAATATTATATAATAATATAAAATAATAATGTAATATAATCTAATAATAACAATAATTAAGTTAATGTAATAATGAAGATGATGGTGATGGCATATATTATTAATGAAAGAAAGATGATAAAATTGGTAAGCTAATACATTACCATAATATATTAATATAATGGGATATTATAGTGACAATAAAAATGAATAAACGATATAAAATGAATAAATTGTATAATCCTAGAGTAACTGAAGAGAGAAGAAAAGACTTTCACATCATGTGACAAATGAGATAGAAGAATCCAAGAGAATGAGATGAAACAAGAGTTATGAAGAATTAAAATGGGGAATGGGGCGAATGGAAATAATCGAGGAAATAAAACTCCAAAAAGGTAGCTTATTGATCAAGGTGGTGAATGGTGGGTTTCCAAGATTGGCTAAGTTTGTATCCATCTTCGCGATTAAAATTGTTAGGATGTTTTTCTATTTCCAGATCTTCCTGAATAAGTTGAGTGGAGTAGTAAGAAGATAAGGATAAAATTTAGTTAGGTCAAAGAAAATCAGGTGCTTAGAATTGAAAGAATGTTCGTTTGGAGATTCGGTTGTGGGTCGTATCAGTTATATGTTCTTTGAGACGTGATTTGAAGGATATACCAGTCTGAACTATGTAATATTTTCCACAAGAGCAAGGGATTTGGTAAACTCCTGGACCCAACATCGGGTCAAATTTGTTTTAAGCAGTCCTAAAGAGTTGTTTGAGGGTTTTGTATAGTTTGAACACAATTTTTATATTCTTCTTAGCTAGGAGTTTTCAAATTAGATACGTAGTCCTTTGGATGCATGGAAGGGAGATGTGATCCCATTACTACTCCACTCGACTTACTTGGAAATATCTGGAAATAGAAAAACATCGTAATATTTTAAACCGTGAAGACGACTACAAAATTAGCCAATCTTGGAAACCCACAATTCACCACCTTGATTAGTAGGATGCCTTTTTGAAGTTTCATTTCATGTATTGTCTGCATTCTCCTCTTTCCCCCCTTTTATTCTTCATAAATCGTGTTTCCTCCCATTCTCTTGGATTATTCAATCTCATTTATCTCATCAAGCGAAAAGCCTTATGTTCTCTCTTTAGTTACTSYARGCTTATGTAAGTTATTCATTTTMTATCATTTTTTTCATTTTCATTGTCATTATTATATCACATTATATTAATATATTATTGTAATGGATTATCTTACCAATAATAACATCTTTCATTAGTTAGTAATCTACTCCATCACCATCATATTCATTATTACATTAACTTAATTATTGTCATTGTTAGATTATATTGCATTATTATTTTATATTATTATATGATATTATTATTATATGATTATCATCTTTCATTGATAATTTACATAACTTTTTCTTCCTTAGTATGACTAATCCAAACACGTCATTACTTCATTTTCTCTAATCAATATTGTAATGACTCCACATACCCCAATTGTTTTTTTTTTTTTACTACTATTAAGACTATTAAGTATTATGATTGCTTACCCTCACAATTGAAGAAGGACTCAAGGCTTGGTATATGACATTGCTATCCAAATCCATTCATAGTTGGATATAATTTATTGAAGCCTCTATCACTTCTCATGTGAATTATGACTATGAATAAATCTGTGGTGAAATTGAAGGAACCAAGAGGAATAGAAATGAACCTATGAATGATTTATTTCAAAGTTTTATGCAAATATTATGTAGGTTTCATATAAGTGATAGACCATCTAACGAAGAAACCCTTGACCAGTTTTCATATCTTCTCTTTGTCCCTAAAGAAGATGAGTTACCCTCAAAGGATAAGGAAAATTTATAGCATCTTGGGTGCTTCCTACCCAATATATTACCGTCACTAATATATAATATAGACCCATTACAACTACCATTACGGGATGTGCGTATGTAAGTTTTCATAGTTAGACATAATGTATATTATATTTATGGATAAACATTGTGTACATGGTTTTCAAAACATCCAAATATTTGAGTGGACACTCAACCCATCAGTAAGGGCATCAAAAATATCATATGTAGAAAATGAGTTTCGAGGTTTTGTATTTAAATACTTAAATAGGCAGGTGACCATGAGTAAGAATTAGGTAAAGAATTAAATAATATAGTCTAATTGGTGGTTGAAATTAAATAAATAATTAAATAATTAATTCAACATGGCATTTGAGATTAATTAAAGGTGAAAGACTTTTTAATGGTGAAAATAAATCAACAGATTAAGTTAGTCGTGAAGAAAGAAAAGTATTAAAAAGGAGAGATGTTTGGACTATTCATACCTAGGAATAAAATGTTATATAGATTATCCATGAGAGATAATAATGATGTGATAATAATATTATATAATAATATAAAATAATAATGTAATATAACCTAATAATAACAATAATTAAATTAATGTAATAATGAAAATGATGGTGATGGCATATATTACTAATGAATGAAAGATGATAAAATTGGTAAGCTAATACATTACCATAATATATTAATATAATGTGATATCATAGTGACAATAAAAATGAATAAATGATATAAAATGAATAAATTGTATAATCCTAGAGTAACTGAAGAGAGAAGAAAAGACTTTCACATCATGTGACAAATGAGATAGAAGAATCCAAGAGAATGGTACGAAACAAGAGTTATGAAGAATTAAAATGGGGAATGGGGCGAATGGAAATAATGAAGGAAATAAAAATCCAAAAAGGTAGCTTATTGATTAAGGTAGTGAATGGTGGGTTTTCAAGATTGGCTAAGTTTGTATCCATCTTCGTGATTAAAATTGCTAGGATGTTTTTCTATTTCCAGATCTTCCTGAATAAGTTGAGTGGAGTAGTAAGGGGATAAGGCTAAAATTTAGTTAGGTCAAAGAAAATCAGCTTCTTATAACTGAAAGAATGTTCGTTTGGAGATTCAGTTGTGGGTCGTATCAGTTATATGTTCTTTGAGACAAGATTTGAAGGATATACCAGTTTGACCTATGTAATATTTTCCACAGGAGGAAGGGATTTGGTAAACTCCTGGACCCAACATCGGGTCAAATTTGTTTTAAGCAGTCCTAAAGAGTTGTTTGAGGGTTTTGTATAGTTTGAACATAATTTTTATATTCTTCTTAGCTAGGAGTTTTCAAATTAGATATGTGGTCCTTTGGATGCATGGAAGGGAGATGTGATCCCATTACTACTCCACTTGGCTTACTTGGAAATCTCTGGAAATAGAAAAACATCCTAATATTTTTAATCGTGAAGACGACTACAAAATTATCCAATCTTGGAAACCCACCATTCACCACCTTGATTAGTAGGATACCTTTTTGGAGTTTCATTTCATGTATTGTATGCATTCTCCTCCTTCCCCCCTTTTTTTCTTCATAAATCGTGTTTCCTCCCATTCTCTTGGATTATTCAATCTCATTTATCTCATCAAGCGAAAAGCCTTATGTTCTCTCTTTAGTTACTCTAAGCTTATGTAAGTTATTCATTTTCTATCATTTTTTTCATTTTCATTGTCATTATTATATCACATTATATTAATATATTATTGTAATGGATTATCTTACCAATAATAACATCTTTCATTGGTTATTAATCTACTCCATCACCATCATATTCATTATTACATTAACTTAATTATTGTCATTGTTAGATTATATTACATTATTATTTTATATTATTATATGATATTATTATTATATCATTATCATATTTCATTGATAATTTACATAACTTTTTCTTCCTTAGTATGACTAATCCAAACACGTCATTACTTCATTTTCTCTAATCAATATTGTAATGACTCCACATACCCCAATTGTTGTTTTTTTTTTAACTACTATTAAGACTATTAATATATAGAAAGGATTGGAAGTACTAAAATCTTAAGGTAGTATTCATAAATAATTTGTTTAACTCAAATCAAGGGTTTAATCCATATGATTATGGATTATTTTCTTTTTATTTAAATACACCCACAATGAACCCAATATAAGGTAGTTAATATAACACTAACACTATTGAATGTTTCAAAAAATGTAATTATTTCCACAAAATTTCAGAAGCCTTTGTCCATAGGGTTCTTATAGATATAATACAAGCTCATACGAACTTAGGCTCCTCACAAAGATCCAATATACGACTTATTATACATAGCTGTCATTCAAAGGTAAACGTACTAATCAAGTTGTATCAAACACTTGCGCTTATTCAAATTACCACTTTGTGTAGACTCGAGTTTAGAGTTCAAATCTTTACATATTATACTTCATTGGTTGGCTTGGCGACCAGGGACAGGACCCTCTATTCTTTTTGGTAGAGATCACATTCTAGGAATGGGGGAAGGGGTGTTATTTTCTGAAGAATTGATCTCTATTATCGATAGAAAAGGTATCTATTATCTTTATCAAGCACAGTTTGAACCCCATGTGGGGAGATTGGAACAAATTGGAGATCTAGAGATGATCTGGAATTAGAGGGTTGTCTTGCTTTAGAATGGAATATTTTTCGTAGAGCTCTTATTAATGCCGTTTTTTTACTACTTGAGAAGTCTAACGAGCTAATTTGGTTAGGGGGAGATGTGTCGGGTTAGATCTCTGATAGAACAAAAAATATGGAACTATGTGATAGGTGGTTGGAGGAAAGCGTTATGGTTCTGGGATTTCCCATTGAAAATAAAAAAATTATTTGGTTAACTGCTGAGAATAAAATCCTCACCTGGGATATTCTTCAGCGCAGAGGATTCTTAGGTCCAGGTATGTGTTAGTTGTGAAAAAAAAGTTTGGAGACAACATATCACTTGTTTGTGGGATGTTCTTTTGCCACAATGGTCTGGAAGAAGATTACAATTTCCTTAAATCTTTTAGCAAGGTGGGCGGGTGATACGCTATCGAGTTGTTTCAAATCATGGAAAACTCAAAAAACTATGTATCCAAGCTTACTAGCTGTCATTTGTTGGTACATTTGGAAGGAAAGGAACTTGGCCATATTTGAATATGGTGTCCCCAATTTCCAAAAAGTAGTTTTTCTTTTGATTTCTGACACAAGGGTTTGTATTTCCAGAACTAAAGCTTCTTGTCGCGGTGTCAATCCTACAAATTTGGAAGGAAGTGGAGTGATCGAGTGGTTCAATGGAGTAGCTCAGTCACTGGGAAACAATTATGGAGCTGGAGGCAGAATAAATATCAGTGAGCATAAAAGTTATAAATGGTTTTTCAACTGTGGGGCGAGAAAAAACACTAAAGTCAAGCTCTTTGGAGCGTGGGCCCTCCTCACTCTAGCATCTCGTATCTCGATTCTGGAGATACATGTTCAAGGCGATTCAAAAATCATTATTGAATGGATAAAAGGGAAGGGACGACTTCAGGTGGCTGCCTTGGAATGCTGGAAGGACCGTCTCAGGGTGATCATAAAACATTTTTGGAAAATCTCTTTTACTCATGTCTACAGGGTTAATAACAAAGTTGCAGATAGCCTGTCCAAATTTGCGCTATTACAAGCACCAACGAGAAAAGTCTACTAACAGTGTGATGAGGAACATGAGGGTCCTCATCAATTTTTAGATCTTTATTAGACTATATGCTATTGGTTTCATGTGTTATATTGTGTAATTTTGTAGGACTCTAGCCTCTCCATGGTTAGATCTGTTTGGTTTCTCTAATCAGTCCTTTTTTTACGGCCGAAGTTAGATATGGCCTTTGTTTACATGTATTTTTATCCTCACTATGTTATTGATGCCTGTGATGGTTATATTATAGAGGAAGGCACTATCCGGATTATATGTTGGGACTTTTCTGTAAAGGAATAGTTTATATTTTATATAAATATAAAGCGTCATTTTCTGTGGAAAAAGAAAAAGAGTTTAGACTATGATATAGTTCCAAGCCATTGGAACCATTATGTTTGTTTTCAGTACGTTACCTAACAATACCCATTTCTTAATTATCTCAGGTTACAACTCATTATCAAACTCCTCGTTATGAAAAACTGTTCATTGTTTTAATTTCTAACAGAGTTATCTTGAACCATTGTTCTTCTTACCGACCCTTTGGTTCTTAATATCTCTTCATGACCTCTAATGCAAAATATTTACAACCCATAGTGGGCACATAAGGTAATGTTGGTTGATATTTATTTTCATTTATACAGTTGTATGGCTTACAATTTCATTTGTACTTATTTATGAATCTCACCATTTGATAACTTTGTTGTGGTTCACACAGGTTCTTGATGTAAGGTATAAATTTAATGATTAATTACATTAATGAAGACTTAAATAGAATCTTGTTGGCTTCATACTATAAGTAGTTCTTGATAAATTTATTTGATTAAGGCAACATAGTTTTAATTTAGTTGATATTCATGAAAATTGATCTTAAAGTAAGTGTGTGTATGTATAATTTATATAATTTTAAAAGAAAATTTTTACTCTATGTTACCACTTAGTCCTTTATTGACCATTGTGGTATGTTTATTAAGAGAGTTTTTTCATATGGTATCAGAGCGGGTTCAACCCCGTGACATTGGACCATTATGCCTTTCATTGTGTTAATTAAATGATTAAAGATGTATCACTAATTAATTTTGAAAATTTCCATGCAAGTAATCATGGTTAGAGGATGCAGGGTAAGAAGACGTCGTTGTGCAGGAGGAGGAGGTGTGTACCCTACGATATTATCTATGCCAAAGGGATCTAACCATCGGGGAGATGAATAGATGACTGAGAAAAAGAAGGTTGTTGTGGGATATGTGGTAGGTATGATGAGATCCTTCCATAGGATGTCATAGTCATTGATCAACCACCTGGATTGAGATGAAGGTAGAGCATATGTTCTCAAAGAGGGTTTTTTATTAAGAGGGTTCACAACTTTCTCCAGCTGGTAGTAGTAGTATACACAGAGAACTCAAGGAAGTGAAGTTTCCCAAGTTTTGGGGTGCTACAGATGGCTTAGCCACCGAGTAATGGTTGGATGTCATGGATATGTGCTTCGCACTTCACGATTACACCTCCAAAATGAAAGTCCGCATGGTGGTATTTCAATTGAAAGGGAGTGCTCTAATTTGGTGGAAGACACTCCTACCTAAACTTAACATGGCCATTGAAGATGTGTCATTGGAGATGTTCAAGGAACAATTATGGAAGAGGTGCTTGTCTGAGGAATTCATTGAGTTCCATTTTAATGAGTTCAACGCCTTACGACAGGGTATTCGTATGGTGAAAGATTATGAGGCTAGGTTCATGGAGCTACTCATATATGCTCCACATATGAACATAGAGAAGTTAAAGGTCAACAAGTTTGTGTTTAGATTTAAGTTCAACATTCATGTGAAGGTGAGGATATTTATGCCTCAGACATTACATGTTGTAGTTCAGAAGGCCCTCATATCTGAGGAAGAGGTAAAAAAATGGGGGTCAGTGCAGGAATCCTTCAAGAAATACTAGACAAGTGACATCGGGAGACCAACAACAAGATAAACCATCCTGACAGACTCCTAGGATTCAAGATACGCCCATAGGACCTATGTTCTCGACACCATGATAAAACATTCCTTAGCAGAGGACTCCTTACAAAGAACCACAACAACAACAACAATAACATCATCCATAGTAGCAAAAACAATTTAGGCATGTTCATCAAAACAAACCAAGATCAGAGAATGCTTGGCAAACAAATTCTACTTCACGGACCAGGAGCACTGGACCAAGGACCGGATGTTGGACATGTGGAGAGCCACATTACCAGCGATATTTTCTGATTAAGAAAGATAGAACGGTCATATCATTTGGACCCACTATGGTTGGAGATTTTGGCAAGGCCCACATGATACATGTAGCAGTGAACAAACACTAGGTTGAGCACCATTCCATTGTGCTCAAGACGTTAGGTACGATCGTCGATCAAACTTTTGGTATTTTGATAGATCCAGGTGTGACAAAGAGATTTATTTCTAGTGCAATGCTTAAGATAATTAAGGTAAAGGAAGTCAAGCAAGACGATTTTAGATACATAGAAATGACATTGGGTGAGAAATAGAAGGTTGGAGGAAAGGTTTTGGACTGTAGCATTAACTTCGTTGATTTTTTAATGAAGGCCAACCTATACATCATGATCTTAGGATGTTACGACATAGTGATTAGCATGGATTGGTTAGAATTGCACGATGCGATACTTAACTGCAAGACAAAGAGGTTAAGCTTGACCAACAATTTGGGATAAGGTAGAGTGATTGTAGGAAGAAATCAGGGAGTTTCACTGAGGTTTATTTCTTCCCTAGAATTAAAGAAAATCATACGCAAGGGATGCAAGCTATATGAAATCTTAGCAATAAACGAAAAGGGTGAGGCAAAAGGATTAGAAAACCTTCCTGTAGTATCATAGTTTTCATACGTATTTCCAGAAGACTTACCAGGCTTACCACCCTAAAGAGAGTTGTAGTTTACAATAGACTTGAAACATGTGTTGGATCATGTTGTCATTGATGCCAATGGTTTGATTATTTGGGAGATTGTTGGATCATATGTCATTGATGTAAATGGTTTGGTTTTATTGATTTCAAGTAATTGATTGATATGATGCGCTTGATGAGAATGATATATGTCCAAGTGGAAACCAATTGATAAAGATGGATCATTGAGATGGAGGACCCATCCTTGTATGTGTAATAATGAGATGAAGATCAATGAAGCTGTTGGTGAAACTATCATAGATGGATAGTTCTTGTGATGCCATTTGCGGTGGTATGTGGAATGTCACATAACTCCTCATGGTTTGAGAGTTATGGACTTATGAAGTTGGAGGACCCGCATATGATGGCTTGAAGCCCCAAAAGGTTAAAGAAGTAAAAGTTCTTGAAAAGAAGAAATCATTATTTAAATGATAAAGTAAAGTGACAAAA
>JASDQU010227527.1:5230-16647 GCA_032191745.1 Picea mariana | reverse complement strand
GGGGGAGAGAGAGGAAGTGGGATACAAAGTGATGGGGTGTAATACCCCCGGGTAGTGCCCTAGTGATATTATGAATTGTAATCATGTTTTGTAGGCTGGTGAGACGAGTATTGATAAGTTGGTGGGATTATGTGTTTATTAGGCTGGAGAGCCTAAGTGTTAAGACTAGGAGCTTGATTTTTGTATATGTGATTATGCAGATAATTAATAAAATATATAAACATCGTTGTGTGTCGACCAACCATGAAGAAAGAGTGATGGGGGACTAATATTCCACAGAATGGGTAAGGGAGAGGGGGATGAAATGTTGGAAGAGGGGCTAAGCTTGAGGGCTTAAGTCCTTGAATAATAATTTATTATTATTCCAAAGTGGTGTGAAAAGTATATGTTTTTATCCTAAGTTCCTAGAAAAAGGGAACGCATACTTGATGGAGTGCATGCAACTTCATGGGCAACATGTGTCGGCCTAGGCACATGCAATTTAACCCAATAATTGAGCCATGATGGGAGTCCATCCTCCATTCCAATGTCTGTTGTATGAATTGTGTTACCTCTGCAACTGATCTGATCATTGCATACCTCACACAGCTCTGAAACCCAAAACCATGAGACCTCTGTGATCGACATGTGTATTCCCTTGAATTTTGTCTAGTCTTTGTGTTAGGCCTCCATCATCAACCTATGCATAATTTCCTTGTCACACATTTAAAAACCGGTGGAAAACCCATGGATGGAGCAGTGCCTCTAGTGTGTCCTGTCAATCGGTTTATCCATTCTGCAAATATGAGTTTGTGCTTAACTGTCTAGGTCATTGTCTTCTTTGAAACTTAAGCATATTGAAATTGTTTATGCCACATGTCTGTCATGTCATGAATTTTAGTAATATTTATTATCGGGATTTTTATATTTTCTATACACACTAACTTTTCTATGTTGTTTTTAAATATATAGACGATGCCCCCAAAGTGTTGACCTCTAGAGAGTTATTTGCCAAGTACTAGCAAAAATACTACTTTACATGGAGATGAACTTCGAGATCAGAGTATTGAAGATGCTGATCAAGTTATTAATGATGATATGGATGGAGATAACGTTAGTGATTCAAATCAGGAAGATGAGATACATAGATTCATCCAATACACATTTTCTCCAATGGATGAGGACAACCAGGATGATAGTCATGATGTTGATCCTCTACTCAAGAAGTCACGTCAACCTCTTTATGAAGGCTCAAAAACAAATCTTTTATCTGCTATATTGTTGTTGGTGAACCTGGAGGTTTTGAATGGTTTATCAAACACATGTTTCACACAGATACTAAGGTATTTAATTTGTTAATTATTTATGCCTGCATGTTCACAAATACTTAAAAGGTTCAATTTTTTCCTATATTGCTATTGTTTTCTAATTTGTAAATTAGTACATTGGATGATATATTGATGATGAATATTGTTTACATTGACTTATTGTTTAGAATTTTTTAGATTGTTAGGTGATGTTCTATTACCGATGTCAAATATTTTTCCACACACATATCGAGAAATATCCGTGATTATGAAAGAAATTGGAATGGACTATCAGGATATGGATGCATGTCCTAATGATCATATCATATATTATGGACAATATGCATTAGAAAATGAATGCCCACAATGCCAAATAAGTAGATATCGAACCGATAAAGCATCAAAGAAGGTGCCTCGCAAAGTTCTTCGTTATATTATGATAATTCCACGTTTCCAATAGTTGTTCAGGTGCCAAAGTATAGCACAGTTTATGGATTTCCATGCAAAGAACAAAAGTCAAGACGATGTTCTTTGAATGCCTACAGATGGTTCTACATTGAACTACATCGAAGAAAAGTGGCTAATTTTTAAAGAAGAACCTCGTAATGTTAGACTTTCATTGGCAAATGATGGTGTCAATCCATTTGGAGAGCTTCATTCTATGTACTCAGTGTGGCCTATTTTTGTTATAAACAATAACCTTCCTCCTTGGATGTCGATCAAGAGAGAGAATACAATGTTGGCAATGATTGTTCCAGGTATTTAATTATCTTTTATTTTCTTTAAAGTATGAAAAAACATTTCATTTCTTTGTTTTGTGCATGGTAATTATTTCTTTTATATATCACCACATCTAGATAAGTACAATTAATCCTGAAGTATGTTGAACCCATTAGGTAGATACCAGGTTAAATATATGAACGTATATATTGAGCCTCTCATCAATGAGTTATTGAAGTTATGGGTTGGCGTCATTATGTATGACATCTCTAAACCAATAGGGCAAAAACGATTTCAATTCCATGGAATACTGTCATGGACAATTCATGATGCTCCCGGGTTAAAACATTTTTATGGTATATTACTACTTTATTTTTTGATTTAATATTATATATATTTATTGAAAAAATCATGCATTATTTTAAATTGTAACTCTAATTTGATGCTACATTTATTCATATATCTTGTAGGTCTTCAAACAAAGGGTAAATTTGCATGCCCAGTTTGTGGTCTGAGGATAAAATCTCATCATTCAAGGAGTTTAGAAAAGGAAGTGTTTGATGAGTATAGGCACTTTCTGCCTAAGAACCATAGTTATCGAACTACAGACAAAGAAAAGTTCAATGGTAAAGAAGAAAACGGAAAAAAACCACTAAGAATGACACCTCGCCTATGGAAGTTGGAATTTATTAGAAATCGTCAAGGTACACAAATTATTTATGTATGACCTATTATATAAATCTTTGGTTAATTTCATTAGTATTAATTTCATTTTTTCCCATTAATTAGTGTTTATTTCAATTTGTTGATGTTTCATGAATGTCGTTAAGGCACGGATGGGCTTCCACAAGGAATGAAAAGTTAATCGATGCAATTCAGTAGATTGCCATACTACGAGAACCTACAAATAGTTCATTTGTTTGATGCAATGCATATCGGGAAGAACATAACAGAATTGTTATGGAGAATATTAGATGGAAGGATTGACAAAGAGAGAAATGGAAAGATTTGTTGTGACATCCGGGAAGCTAATCATGCCTTGCAAAGTGTTATTATTAATTCTAAAGGGGATGGTCATGAACAAAATATTAGTCTTCCTTGGTTATTGATGGAGCAACAGAGCAATATTGTAAAACAAGTCATTCAAAAAATTAGGTTTCTGACGGGGTTTTCATTGAACATAAAAAATATCTTAACTAAAAAAGGTGATTTTGGTGGGGTTAAAACACATGACTAGCATACATTCATTAAGGTAATTAGTAGGTTATAATATATATCCTTATTGGTACACATGTTTTGGAAACAAATAATAATTATTTGTTTTTTGTTACAGTATGTTCTACCTTTATCTCTCCCAGACGACTTTGACAACAACATCAAACAAATTATTTATGTACTTAGCAAATACATGAGGTAAGTATTTTTTTATAAGGAAAATGTACTTCTTATGTGATTTGTAGTGGAACTTATTGACATATTATATTTTATCTGCAAATTTATGTATGCCTTAATATTATTTTATTGCATCGACATTTGTAGGTGGCTATCATCAAAAGAAATCCATAAAGAAGATAAAAGGTATTGGAAGAGAGAAATTCCCTGACTAATGTGTCAAATGCAACAGTGTCTACCTCCATCATTTTTCAATGCACAAGAACACTACCTCATACACCAAGTTGAGGAGATTGAATTATTTGGACCAATACACACAAGGTCAATGTGGATGGTGGAGAGGCAGTTGAAGTCACTGGAGGCTTTTGTTAGACAAAGAGAACATCCATAGGGTTATATGGTTGAGGGATATATGGTATATAAATTCATGGTGTATATTAGTCAATATCTACCTAAATTAGCTGAAAATATGAATGTGCCTCGCATTTGGCATCTCGACTCCATCAACAAATTTGAAGGGGAGGTCCTATTGGGGAAAGGTAAAATGAGGATTGTGAAAGGTAATTATTAGATGTTGACGTAGATTTAATATATTACAAATTTATTAAATTATTCCTTTATTAACAATAACTAATTAATGATATTAAATTGTTATGTTATCATATAGTTGCTCGAGAGTGGGATGCTTTACATTTATACATTGCAAAGAACCTTGATTGGATGGAGCATTGGATAGAATATACTAAAGAATACTTCAGCAGGTTATCATGGGAAGGGGTGAGTAATATGATTAAAACAGCACATCGTCATCGAGATCAATTTCCTGATTTTACATCAAGGGAAGTTGATTTAGCCTTTGGTTTAAAAGATAAATAGCCAAGTTAAATTTGTTACCCACATTTTCCTAGTTTTTTCCCAATTTTTCAATGTATTTGGTTTGTTTAATTATTGAAATATATATTTAGTAAGTCCTATATGAGGATTATTAATTCACAATTTATTTTTTACTTGTTGTCCATGTTTCAGTTGAAACATCACAAGGCTATGTGGTGTAATGGTCGTAAATTCCGTATCAAAATGTTGGATGATAAGATGAAAACCTCGGATTGTGGGATAACTACAGTGTTTAAGGTCACCAACATTTCCTCTAGAAGTGACAAAAATCCAGAAGAAACTGAGAATAGGTACTATGGCCATTTGGAGGATATAATTGAGTGTGATTTTAATTCCTTCAAAATAGTTTTGTTTGAGGTTAAATGGTACAAGCTACGGATGCATGAACATGATCTTGAAAGAACTGTTATTGAGCATGATAATGGATTTACCATGGTTAATACAAGGGCATTTGAACTGGGTACAAATCCTTATGTTCTTCCAGATCAATGTGAGCAAGTATTTTACTCAGAGGTACCTGTTAAAGTAGGTTGGTCATACATTGTTAGATATGATCCAAGAGGAAGACGAGTAAAGTACAATCATGTAGCCGAGGATGAAGATAATAAAGAGGAAGAAGATAATGATTATGAATATCACAAGCAGGTGACTCATGTAGTCGATGTGTCAGACGAAGAAGTTGAAGAAGTTGATCATCCAAATGTAGGAGAAAATGATCTCATTGATGATATCGATAACTATAGTAGAGAAAATGATGTTGATGATGATGTTGATAGGAATGCGACTTTCACCAATATCGATTTTGAACTAGATCCTGATATAGATGTTGAGCTAGATGAAGAAGAAGATGATTGATATTTAATTGTTGAAANTTATATGATCTTTATATGCTTTTATTTTTTATAATATAGTATATGATACATGTTCTTTAGAATTTCAAATTAGGTAATATGGGTAAATTGAGAGTGATTTGAGGGGGTGGGCATAATTAGAGCTTCCACCTTCATGTGGTTGCCCCTATTTAGTAGAGAATGAACTATTCTCGAAACCAAGAGGACATCTGCGCGACTGCGCCTAATAATACCAATGATGTAGTTATGTCCATCATCAATTCATCATTATAATTCTCAAAATTATCATTCTCCAAATATATTATACAAATTTTACAAGGAAATTGTACTAGTACTAGACACGGGCAACAGTGACCTGTGAATGGGGCCAACGTTGAAATTTTTTCAAACTATTTCTGAATGCATTGAAATTTGGCATGGATAGACTATTTGCATGCCTTAACGATATGGGAGGGTTTCTAGACTCAAATTTGACTCACACACCCACTTTCTTCCATTATCAATTCATTATGATCATTATATCAAAAGGTTGGGGGCATGTGGTCATTGGGATCATGAGGCTTTATAACCCCACAGTAACAAGAGACATCAATAGATCAACTTTGCCTAGATTGAAATGTGCGTGCAATTGAAAATATTGCCACAAAATGGGGCCAACATTAAATTTTTTTCAGTTTGTGCTTGTATGCACCAAACCTTGACATCGCTATAGTAGATGCATGCCTTGAAACTATGGGAGGGTTTTGAGACTCACACTATGTTCATTGGGGGCGATTGTTTCAGGAGTCATAGGGATCAGAGGGTATACCATGTTCAAGTTGATATTGATTGGGGGTTATCATATAATAGGTATTCATTGTGTTCAAAGTCATAATTATTAGGAGGTGATTTCATCAAGGATCAAATGGATCAATGATGAAATTCTATTAGGGGGTCAATGCATTTATATGGGACTAGTGTGTTAGGGATTTTAGTTTCTTAGGGGGTTCATGTCTTCATGGTTTCTTAATGAAACATGTTGATCATTTCAAGGGTTAGGCATGCCAAGGTTCATAGGGATTAGTGGGTACACAATGTCCAGGACCATAATAATTAGTGGTTAGAGCATATTGGTGGATTAGCAGTTAGTGGCAATAGTGCCTTAGGGGTTAACATGATTTTTTGGGTCATAATGTGTGAGGGAGTGATTGGGTTAGGGGAGACCATTTAATTCAAGGTTCATGGAGATTGGGGGGTATACTATGTCCACAGGGGGTTATAGTGATTGATATTTTATACCATGACATGATAATTTAATGTCTAATATATTGTTGACCATATATGACATATTGATTAACCTCATACTTTTCTAAATGCATTATAATAAAATTGAAATAAATAAAAAGGGTAAATTAAGATATCAAGTGTTATAGGGGTCAAGACTCATAGTGTATTAGTAGGGTCAATCTATTATGATGTTACTATGTTTAGATCCATAATGTATTCATTTTTTAGTGTGTTTGAGGTCACCCTATGTTCATTAGGGTTGATTGTTTCAATAATCATAGGGATCAAAAGGTATACCATTCTCAAGTTGATATTGATTGGGGGTTATCATATAATAGGGATTCATTGTGTTCAAAGTCATAATTATTAGGAGGTGATTTAATCAAGGATCAAATGGATCAATGATCAAATTCTATTAGGGGTTAGTGTGTTCAAAGTAATAATGTATTAAGGGTTCAGTGTATAAGAGCGTTAGTTTGTTTGAGATAATAATGTCTTCTAGGGGTTAATGCATTTATAGGGGACTAGTGTGTTTGGGATTATAGTTTCTTAGGGGGTTCATGTCTTCAATGTGGTTTCTTAATGAAACATGCTGATCATTTCAAGGGTTAGGCATGTCAAAGTTCATAGGGATCAGTGGGTACACACTGTCTAGGACTATAATTATTAGTGGTCATAGCATATTAGTGGCTTAATGGTTAGTGGCCATAGTGCCTTAGGGGTTAATATGATTTTTTGGGTCATAATGTGTGAGGGGGTGATTGGGTTAGGGGAGACCATTTAATTCAAGGTTCATGGAGGTTGGGGGGTATACTATGTCCAAGGAGGGTTATAGTGATCAATATTTTATACATGACATGATACTTTAATGCCAAAGATATTGTTGAACATAAATGACATATTAATTAACCTCATACTTTTCTAAATGCATCATAATAATAATTTGAAACAAATAAAAAGGGTGAATTAAGAGATCAAGGCCGGTTATAGGGGTTAAGAGACATAGTGTATTAGAAGGGTCAATCTATTATGATGTTACTATGTTTAGAACCATAATGTGTTAATCTTTTAGTGTGTTTGAGGTCACAGTATGTTCACTGGGGGCGATTGTTTTAGGGGTCATAGGGATCAGAGGGTATACCATGTTCAAGTTGATAGTGATTGGGGGTTATCATATAATAGGGATTCGTTTTGTTCAAAGTCATAATTATTAGGAGCTGATTTCATCAAGGATCAAATGGATCAATGATAAAATTCTATTAGGGGGTTAATGCATTTATATCAGACTAGTGTGTTAGGGATTATAGTTTCTTAGGGGGTTCATGTCTTCATGGTTTCTTAATGAAACATGTTGATCATTTCAAGGGTTAGGCATGCCAAGGTTCATAGGGATTAGGGGGTACACAATGTCCAGGACCATAATAATTAGTGGTCATAGGATATTGATGAATTAGTGGTTAGTGGCAATAGTGCCTTAGGGTTAACATGATTTTTTGGGTCATAATGCGTGAGGGAGTGATTGGGTTAGGGGAGACCATTTAATTCAAGGTTCATGGATATTGGGGTTTATATTATGTCCAAGGGGAGTTATAGTGATCGATATTTTATACCATGACATGATAATTTAATTTCTAATATATTGTTGACCATATATGACATATTAATTAACCTCATACTTTTCTAAATGCATTATAATAAAATTGAAATAAATAAAAAGGGTAAATTAAGAGATCAAGCATTATAGGGGTTAAGAGTCATAGTGTACTAGTAGGGTCAATCTATTGTGATGTTACTATGTTTAGATCCATAATGTATTCATTTTTTACTGTGTTTGAGGTCACACTATGTTCATTAGGGTTGATTGTTTCAAGAGTCATAAGGATCAAAGGGTATACCATGCTCAAGTTGATATTGATTGGGGGTTATCATATAATAGGGATTCATTGTGTTCAAAGTCATAATTATTAGGAGGTGATTTCATCAAGGATCAAATGGATCAATGATCAAATTCTATTAGGGGGTTAGTGTGTTCAAAGTAGTAATGTATTAAGGGTTCAGTGTATGAGAGGGTTAGTTTGTTTGAGATAATAATGTCTTCTAGGGGTTAATGCATTTATAGTGGACTAGTGTGTTTGGGATTATAGTTTCTTAGGGGGTTCATGTCTTCAATATGGTTTCTTAATGAAACATGCTGATCATTTCAAGGGTTAGGCATGTCAAGGTTCATAGGGATCAATGGGTACACAATGTCTAGGACTATAATTATTAGTGGTCATAGCATATTAGTGGCTTAATGGTTAGTGGCCATAGTGCGTTAGGGGTTAACATGATTTTTTGGGTCATAATGTGTGATGGGGTGATTGGGTTAGGGGAGACCATTTAATTCAAGGTTCATGGAGATTGGGGGTTATACTATGTCCAAGGAGGGTTATAGTGATCGAAATTTTATACCATGACATGATACTTTAATGCCAAAGATATTGTTGACCATAAATGACATATTAATTAACCTCATACTTTTCTAAATGCATCATAATAATAATTTGAAATAAACAAAAAGGGTGAATTAAGAGACCAAGGCCGGTTATAGGGGTTAAGAGTCATAGTGTATTAGAAGGGTCAATCTATTATGATATTACTATGTTCAGAACCATAATGTATTCATCTTTTAGTGTGTTTGAGGTCACACTATGTTCACTGGAGGCGATTGTTTCAAGATTCATAGGGATCAAAGGGTATACCATGTTCAAGTTGATAGTGATTAGGGGTTATAGAGTAGTTCTTGGAATCCCTTCTTCCCCTCATCACCAATAATGTATCCATGACTATGCCTAGAAATGAGGATGAAGCCATCCAAAAGGAACAATTGTACAATATTATTTATTCCCAATTGGGGTATCTTTATATTATCCTTCCTAATGCCCCTTGATCTCAGTCAGGTGAAAAGGATGTATCCATGACTATATCTTGAGGGCTATGAGTTAGGGATTTTATGTCTCGGGGGATATGAGTTAGGGATTTTATGTCTCGGGGGATATGAGTTAGGGATTATTAGTCTCGAGGGATATGAGTTAGGGATTTTATGTCTCAAGGGATATGAGTTAGGGATTATTAGTCTCGAGGGCTATGTGTTAGGGATTATTAGTCTCGGGGGCTATGAGTTAGGGATTATTAGTCTGAGGGGCTATGAGTTAGGGAATATATATTATATAATATATATATTATATATTATATATATTATATATTATATATATAATATATATTATTATATTATTATATATAAAATATATATATATATATATAGTATATAATATATAATATATAATATATACTATATATTATTATATATTATATATATATATATATATATAATATAAATAATAATAAAACAAAAAATAAAAAATAACAATGAAAATAAAACAACATACCAAAAAAAACGAAATTCAAATCACACACGACCAATACACTCGCACACAGAGCTTCTCGCACTCACCACTATACACAGGAACACAGATTTGGAGCATGGAAGGGAGAGGAGGATGGGAGAAGGAGGAGAAGGAGGGAGAGGCATGCGAGAGGAGGCTAGGGTATGGTCATTTGCACACAAAGTCGAGGGGAGAGGAGGATGGGAGAAGGAGGGAGAGATGCATGGGAGGAGGGCACGTGGGAGGAGTCTAGGGAAGATGGATTTGTAGAGGAGGGCACACGGATTTGTAGAGGAGGGAACACGGATTTGCACGGGAGGAGGGAACATGGATTTGCACTGGAGGAGGGCACACAGTTTTGCACCAGAGGAGGGTACATGGCCGGAGGAAATGGTTTGACTTATTTCTCCTATCTCTTGAGTGTGCATGCTAATTGTTTGATGAAATGCTTGATAGACATGCTTCATAGAATGCTTGATGAAATGCTTCATAGAATTCTTGAAGAAATGCTTCATAGAATGCTTGATGAAATGATAAGTCATTGTTTTAAAATTCACATAGATGGTTTAAAAATAACTAAAATAACCGAAATAAGCTTAACATATATACAAAAGAAAAATGAGATAAAACAAAGAGAGTGGATGAAGGAGAAGAAGGACAAAAAAATGAAGGATTCTTGGACATGTCCTCGTGTAAAGAAGAAACTAATAAACAAGACAATGAATGAACAACTCTGATAAACATAACATATGAGAATACCATATGGCAGAAGTTTGGGCCTCTAGAGGCTTGACTTGGCAAGGGGAAAGAAGACATGAGGTCAGAGCATTTCCTAGAGGAACCTCCTTTCATTGTCGAACTATCATCCCATTTCTCATTTTCACGGGGAAGCAGAAGTCGGAGTGTATGAAGGAGGGTATGAAGGAAACCATCGAACACGTAACCCACAAATGACAGGTGTTAGAACATGTAGCCTACAACACGTAGCCTGCAATGACATGCATCAAAACTTCCTTGATAGAAGGCCAAATAAGATGTCTAAGTTAAAACTTAAGGAAAAAAACAAAATGATCTTGCAAAAACCAAATAATATTGAAGAAATATGGGTTAATTTCCTATTGCATGAATGTAAAATCAAAAAACTATTTCATACACTAAATAAGACAAAAACTTAGGATAAAACATCACTCCAGAATGAAAATTTTCAAAACTTTGATTTGGGTCTTCTTAATACTTAGGATAACACATCGGTTTTGTTTTAAAACTTAGGTTACAAATTTTCTTTGATTTTCGTGCAGAAGGAAGAATCAATTTATATAGTCCCTATTGCCATGGGCAGGGACTAATAGGGGTGCCTTCCTAAATTTGATTGCTTCACTTTCGTTTAATGATTAGAAATTCTCCCTCTCACATTCCCTCCATTTTTTTCTTCGCATTTCCATACACTCATATCCTTTCTCTATTTGGTTGTGGTCTCCCCATTGATCAAAGTAGACATGAGAACCAAGCCCTAGATACCCTAACCTATTTATGATCCAATTGTACCCTTAGCACTAGGCTCATAATCAGTTTCAAAATTGAAG
>JASDQU010227524.1:0-17315 GCA_032191745.1 Picea mariana | reverse complement strand
ATTAGTATAGCAATGAAGAATGCACAGTCGCTCTACAAGCTAAACAGAAGAAACATGGTTGGTATGTTGACAGTGGATGTTCAAAACAAATGATAGGTGATAGAGACAAGTTTCTTACATTACGAAAGGAAAGAGATGGACCAGACTCCTTTGGAAATGATGATTCATCCAAAATCATTGGAAAAGGCACAGTCCAAATTGGTAACAAGAATGAAAAGGTAGGAAATGTTATACTAGTAGAAGATATGAAACATAATCTTTTAAGTGTGAGTCAAATGTGTGACCAAGGTCATAAAGTTACTTTCAATTCACAAAAGTGTGAGATAAGAAAAGAAGGTTGAGGGAAATTGGTCACTACAGCTGCAAGAACTTCAAGCAACATATATGTGTTAAGCGAAATTGGAAATGAAAAGTGTTGTCTAGGAAAGGAAGATGAAAGTTGGCTATGGCATAGAGGAATGGGTCACATGCATTTTGATAACCTTGTAAAAGTCAGAAAAAGAGAAGCAACCAGAGAAATGCCCCAGATCACGAAACCAACCAACATTTTATGCAAGCATTGCCAACAAGGAAAGCAAACAAAGACCAGGTTCAAATCAAAGGAATATTCAACAACAAAACCACTGGAAATTGTGCATACTAATCTAGTTGGACCAACTAAAAAAAAAGTCTTAAAAGGTGAGAGATACTTTATGTTATTTGTTGATGATTATACAAGAATGACTGCAGTTTGTTTTCTCAAGAACAAATCAGAAGCTTTTGAAAATTTCAAGATCTACAAGGAAATGGTTGAAAATGAGATGGATTCAAGAATCAAATGCTTAAGATTGGAAAATGGAGGAGAATTTACCTCAAAGGAATTTATGGACTATTGCAGTAATCATGGAATAAAAAGGAAATTATTTGTTGCTAGGACACCTCAACAGAATGGATTTGTTGAAAGAAAGAACATGACAGTACAAGAAATGGCTCTAACAATGATAATGGATTCAAAGTTGACAGATATTTTTTGGACACAGACAGTGCATACAACAGTTCACATTCAAAACAAAGTAATGCTCAAAAACAACATTGATAAAAATCCCTAGGAGCTATGGAAAGGAAGACCAACAAATGTGAAGCACTTCAGAGTTTTTGGAAGCAAATGCTACATCAAAAGAGAAGATGGAAAAATGGGAAAGTTTGACTCTCGTGTGGACAAAGGAATACTTGTTGGTTACTCAAGTACAAGGAAAGCATACAAGTGTTACAATCTAAGATTAAACAAAGTTGTGGAAAGAACCAACATAACAATTAATGAAATGGGCATACCAGAATCAAAGGAAGAAGAAAACAAATCGATGAAACAACTTTTTGAAGAAGAAGATGAAAAAGAAGAAGAAGAGGAAGATGAAGATGAAGAGAATCTGATAGAAGTAGAAGAGCAAGTTCAACAAGTATCTCCAAAGACACCTAGAAAACGAGTACAGAAGAATCATCCTTCAGATTAGATTATTGGAAACAAAGATGCAGGAGTTGAGACTAGAAGATAAATATGTTCACCAGAACAAACACACCTAGCACTCTTATCTACATTTGAACCAAACTATTTTGAAGAAGCCAGCAAGGATGAATTTTGGAATAAGGCCATGGATGAATAATTGGATCAAATAGAGAAAAGTGACACTTGGGAATTGGTTCCAAGACTAAAGAATAAGAATGTGATTGGCACAAAATGGGTTTTCAAGAATAAATTGAATGGAGATGGACAAGTTACAAGTAATTATTGTTTTTTCATGGTTGATAAGAAGTAAATATGGATGAACTCCAAAGTGGTCCCCTTATGGTGACAGCCCTCATGGGAAGATGATTTGTGGAGTAAGAGAACCCATGCTTAATTGTGGAATAATGAGATGAAGGAAAGTGATTTTTTCAAGGAACATATCCTATATGGATAGTTCTTGTCATTTCATTTTCAGTGGTATGTGGAACGTCACATAATTCCTCACGGTTAGAGAGTTATGGCCATGAGAAGTTGCAGACCACAAGTTTGGGTAATGGAACCAAGTTTGTTTGATGGGTAATGGTATGAGTTATGATATATTTTCAGATAATACTATTCTATATGGATAGTACATGTCATGCCATTTATGGTGGTATGTAGAACATCACATAACTCCTCACGGTTTGAGAGTTATGGCCTTACAAAGTTGGAGGACCCTCATATGTCATCTAGAAGCCCCAAAAGGTCAAAGTAGTCAAAGTGGTTTAGGAGATTTTAAAAGGTAAATAATAAAGTGAAGTGATGAGTGTATTATAATTCAAGTTGAATACCAAGTAAATTATTTCAATAATAAATTTAATGGAGAAATTATAAGTGGACCCAACCCAAAAATAAGGAAAGTGGGCCAAGTGACCTAAAAGATGTTTTTAAGGAAGCTACTTGGAGAGTATAAATAAGAGGAAAGGATATCTCATTTGAATCACACTTGAGCATATTGAATATATATATATGTGTGTCTGAGGTAAACAAGGATATCTAAACCAAAATTCTGAGTGAAGGTGAAGAAAAGAAGGCCGAAATGCAAGGAAGGATAAATTCTTTTGATGGTGCTTTCTAAGGTATGTTATTTACAGGTCATCTCACCATTTTTGCTATAACTTTTTTTCTATAATGATTCAGACCGTGAAATTGTTATTCAAGTGATAAAATATATCCAAGTATATTTGAAAAAAAATGCATCTTATGGGTCGTTGTATTTTGGGAGTTACACTCCGTGGAAAATAGGGTTTGTGGCTAGTCCTGAAACTAGTCAAAATCAGGTGTTTCGGGTAAAAACGTCATAACTTCTTCATAATAGATCCAAATTTAGTGAGACAAAATGTTTTGGTTAGGTTTAATTCTTTATCATTCTTTGTAATAGTTTCAGATCATTGCATCAAATATTTTGTGCAGGGCAATCTCTAAAAGGTCGCTCTCTAGAATAAGACAAAATTCAGCAAGGTATGTCGTTTTTGCTATACCTCCTTTACTGAGAGGTTCCAAATAGTGACACTTGGAGAAATTTAATTACACACATTGAATAAAATTTTATATAAATTTCAAATATTTATACATTATAGGTTCAAAGTTATGATTACTTCAAGTTAGGGTTGTTGACTAATCTAAAACTAGGCATGTGAGACTAAAGAAAAGTTTGATGAAAATGCGAGTCTCTTGTTTTTAAAGTTAAGGAAGGTTTGAAGGAATGTGATCATATACACCATATCTATTATAGAGCTACAAATCAGATTTGGATGATGAAATGGATGAGGGATTTTGGTTGTGGTACATGTTGAGTACATGGTTGAGACAAGTAGTTGATGATTTGGTGAACATACATGAGGTGTATAGTTGATGATGTTGGTACATATTGATGAGTCATAGTTTATCAGTAGTTGAAACATGATTGGTACATACTTGGTACATGGCTGGATGCACTTGTTTATGGTACAGGTTGATTACAGGTTGGTGCATGGTTGATGCACTTGTTTATGGTACAGGTTGAGGTACAGGTTGATGCATGGTTGATGCATGGTTCGGATTTATTGGTATAGATTTACAGTAGTATATCTCACAATGATAGTGTGACAGTGGTTCCATCATTCTACTTCTACTTCAAGGNGTTTATGGTACAGATTGATTACAGGTTGGTGCATGGTTGATGCACTTGTTTATGGTACAGGTTGAGGTACAGGTTGATGCATGGTTGATGCATGGTTCGGATTTATTGGTATAGATTTACAGTAGTATATCTCACAATGATAGTGTGACAGTGGTTCCATCATTCTACTTCTACTTCAAGGTGGCGGGACGGGGCAAGGACAGGTGGTTGTAGCCACCTTCCGGTTGTAGCCTCCTTCTAGTTGTAGCCAGAGAATTGGAGAGTTGGAGCTTCCCTTAGGTTGTAGCCTGAGAAACTAGGGGGTTGGAGCCTCCTTCCAGTTTCATATGGAAAACAAAGGAAGTTGGTGCTTCCAATGAATGTAATTCTTCAAGACATATAAGAAAAAGCATTCCATGGTTTTCTCCTGATTTGGGTTTCCACGTAAAACACTAGTGTACTGTGTATGTGTGTATTTTTTATTTCCTACTACTCATTATTGGATAATAATTCTACATTGATATAACATTTGAAGAAAAAGGATTATAATTACGCTATTACTGATTCACCCCCCCCCCTCTCAGTAATCCAGTACAAATCCAGATCTCCTTAAAAATCCAAACTGGCATATGCGTAGTCATCGATCATCAGCATCTAAGGCCTCAACCAGTCAAAAAATGAATCATTATATTTGATTATAGGCCCTTCTATGTTTCGAGACATGAGGTTACACCACCTTAGCATCCTCAGATCCTATGGAGCCGGTAAACCCCAATCTACCTGTAGACACAACAATGGGACCCTCTAAAGGAAGAAAGACACCAAAATCAACCCGTACCCGAACTGCTTTAGGTCGCCCCTTATACACTTAGTCAATTTCATTTTCATGTTGCAGAGAACCACATTTGACCAGTTAAAAACCCAAGGCTCTGTGCACTCTATTGCGTATTGGAAATAGCTCTAGAGAGCCATGTCTGGAGTTGCGCTCCTAGCCATGCGTGCAATGGTAAACAAGATAGTCTGTAGGGTCAAATCTTAGACCCCCCAAATGGAAATATTACCATTTCTTCTCTCTATCTCAGGAACACAATGTCGGCGGACATACTCACTCAAAGTCGCATGGGATCCACGTCATGACAACCCTGTTAGAAAATATATATCCTCAATATCTAGCGAAAGCGTGTGACCCCTACATGAAATACGTATTGGTCCACATCCCACATGTGGACCAAGTACTCTAACAATGTGAGTTAGTCTCTCATGCCCAGGATCCTAAAATTTTTTAAGAACCCACATTCTTGGAGAGAAGCAATTGTACGCGGATCATTTTTGGAAATGGAATCATCCTCCTCGTGTTCTCTTTCTCTCCATTCCAACATCGTGATGATAAATACCTACAATGGAGTCATGAGAAGGAAGTCAACAACTCATTTTAACCTCTTGAACAAATTTTTATTGAGCAAAACCACACACAAAAATCTATTTTTCGGCCCTCGTAGGTGGATCTTTCGCACAATGTGAGATTCTCATAGGTGCACCAAAGCCCACCTACGAAAATATTTGATTCTCGCAGGTCCCAAATGGCCCACCTCCGAGAATGCTTGAGTGCACCTACCGATCCTAAAATGGACTCAAAACTCTAAAATTGCCAATAAAAATCAAAAGTAAACCATGGAAAAGTTAAAAAATTAAGAGATTACCTCATTGGCCAGAACCATTTGCTAAGTGATCACTTGTAGATCCCACGATCGACTGATGAAATTTAAAAAAAAAAGGGATTTGTGTTGGACAAGTTTTTGGTAAAGCAACAATGAAATGGTAAAAATCCCTTTTTACCTATAATTATTCACCTTTCTACTATTTTTCGTTGATTTTTATATCATTTTTATTACTTTTTTCTAAAAACCTAATACCCTAATGGTTTTGTGAGTATGGTTTTTGTTGATACTGAGAGGGGGGTGAATTAGTATCAATTACAATTTAAAACCTTTTTCAACTTATACTTAAATGATTCAACTATATCCAATGAGAAATGAACAGTAGTATAAGAGTTACACCAATACACCACAATACACCATGTACAATATATGAAAAATAATCAATAGTTATTGTTCAAGGGAAGTAATGACTTCCAAAGGTAGCTATAGCTTCCAAATGTAAAGGGAAGGATAAACCTCCAAGAGGAAGATACAACACTCCAATATCAAGAGAGAGTTGAACTCTCCATCCTTGCCCATTCCTTCCACCCAAGAATATATGAGAGATAATAAAACTTTACATTAAACCATCACCATCAACCAATCATCACATAGAACCTGATAATGCTTCCTGAGACTTCTTCAATTTCTACAATTCTTCAACTCTTTGAGTACTCTGATCCTGTAGATAATATTACTCAATGTGTTCTCTGAAACTCCTCCAATTTCCACTCCTTGAAACCTCCCCAAAAAGAGGTTATAGAAAGAATGGTAGACTTTATTCAATTCTGGTCTATTCAGAAGACCCAACTTGTACAGCATGCCCCATGCTCAATATTTAACATCCGATTTTAAAAATCATAAAAAATAAACTATAGTCTGTACGCTTTCCAATGGAAGTGGTCCCACTTCATTTGGATTCTATATGAAGAAGTTATGACTATTTTACTCGGAACACCTGTTTATTGACTAGCTTCAGGACTGGTCACAAACCCTATCTTACATAGAGTGTATATTCATAATTATAGCGAATCAAGAGATGAAATTTTTACTAGAGGTACCTTCATATGTCTACTCAATACCATATAGATTTCACCATATGAATCATTCTAGAAAACAATTTATAGAAAAAATGGTAAGATGACTTGAAAATAACATACCTTAGAACACATCACCAAAAGACTTCATCCTCCCTTGAAATCCATCCTTCTTTTACTTATTATTTCCTCTAAAATTTGACTTGTATAAAAATGAATGTATAATGATGTTTATTTATACCATTTATGTCACTTCATTTTAACATTAGGGCCGACCTGACACTTTCTTATTTTGTAATTATTTTCTTTAATTGTCTTCAGGGCCTATATGTACTTCCTTCTTCAGTTCACTTTGTCATCTTCAAAAATTCATTTCTCCTCAACCATGAGGATCCACGTGACGTGCCACATACCACCAGAAACAACATGATGTATACTATCCATTCATGGGTTTTGTATATGCATGTGCATTGTCCTTCATGTCCAAATACCTTTATCAATCGTATGATGTTTATTTATACCATTTATGTCACTTCATTTTAACATTAGGGCCGACCTGCCACTTTCTTATTTTGTAATTCTTTTCTTTAATTATCTTCAAGGACTACATGTAATTCCTTCTTCAATTCACTTTTTCATCTTCAAAAATTCATTTCTCCTCAACCATGAGGATCCACGTGACGTTCCACATACCACCGGAAACAACATGATGTATACTATCCATTCATGGGTGTTGTATATGCATGTCCATTTTCCTTCATGTCCAAATACCTTTATCAATCTTGTGGTCCAAAACCCATGAATAGGGTTGACATCAATGACAACAACCAATCTTCTAACAATCTCCCCCTTTGTCATTGATGGCAACATTCATGCTCCCCCTATTATCATGATCCCAATTTCTCTCCCCCTTTGACATCAATGGCAAAAGGTATGCCTTCTCCCCCTGAATTTAATGGAAAAAGGTAACCTTCTTCTTTGGGGTTTCTCCCCCTAAACATGTGGCACTCAATAATACTTCATCCTTATTTTTGGTCTTTGGGACATTTTCTTCCTTAGAATTATTTTGTGTGGCTTCTGACTTCTCTCTCTTCTTCATGTCTAGGATGTATATGTTGTTCGTTCTTCTTGTTGCAGTTGCAACCAATCTTCCTGAGTTATTTTCTCTGATTTTGCATTTTCAGGAATCAAATGTAAGAGTGTATCCTTGATCACACATTTTAATAACACTGAGTAGATTATGATTCAAGTCTTTAACCAATAGAAAATTCTTTTCTTTTACATGTTTTCTTCCAAGCTCTACTACACCTTCTCCAAGTATTTTGGTAGATGAGTCATCTAGAAATGCAACATTGCCCACCTTTCTCTTCAAGATGATGAATTTGTCTTGATCCCTAGTCACGTGTGAAGAACATCCACTATCTATGTACCATTCATACTCTTCTTTACATTCTTCAGCGGTCAATGTTATTCGAAAATCTTCATTGTTTGGAATCTCTTTCCTTCTCCATACTGTGGTTGGCATAGGGACATCTTCATTCATATATCAGCAATCTCGTGCTTTGTGACCAAGATAATTACATTTGTAGCATGCAATATTTTTTTCCATCAATGGGGAAAATTAATTATAACTTTTGTTGACAAATCTATGATTATTTCCACATCTTCTATTTACACCATTCATGTTTCTTGCATATTTGTTCCTTTCATTGATTCTACAATTAGTTGTCTTGTGTCCAAAATTTTTGCAAGTATAACAATGACGAAGAAAGAAATTTTGATACCTGGAAGTAAGTGACCTTCTTTGTGATGTAGTCCTTCTGGGTTCATGATCTACTCTTCTGTAGTTTCCTTCATGCTGATTGAAGCTTCTTTAATTTCTGAAGGTAGGAGGTCTTCTTGGATATTCATCTCTTTTGTAATCATTCCTTCTTTCTGGTATCCTGGTCTACTTCTCATCAACTATCTGTGTAGTTCTTTCTTCAACCTTCTTATTGGTATTTTCATCTTCTTTATATGAATTTTTACCCATGAATCAAATATGTGTTAATTCTTTTGGCACTTGAGAGTTTTTTAAGCTCTTCCTCAATGAGACAACTTCTTGTTCAAGTTTCTCACAATCTTCTTCTTTCTTCTTCATTTGAACATTCCTTACTTCTCCTATTCTTCTTTCTTCTTCAAGTAGAGTTTTCAAGGAAATGGTTTCTTCTCTTAGTTTCTCAAAGTCTTCTAATTGTTTCTTTAAGATTACAACTGTCTTTTCACAACTAATCAATTCACTTCTTAGTTTTATTTGTGTGTCTTTGAGCTTGTTATTTTCAATCTCAACATGCTTCAATTTTTTAAGATTCTCATCTTCTTGTTGAATAATTTTTTCTTCATGATTTAATTCTTCTTCATTGGAATTTTCTTCTTCAATGTCATTTCTTTCAATCCTTGGATGAGGACATTCAAATTCAGTATGACCTACTCCTTCACAATTAAAGCAAAAGAACTAACCTCTATTTTCTTCTTTGAAATCTGAGATGTTGTGATTTGCTTCAACTTCTTCTTCTTCTTCTTCTTTTACGTCTTTCCTTACATAAAGGTCTTGTATCTTGTCCCAAATCTCTTTTGATGATGCACATGATCCCACCTTGGATTTCACTGAAACTGTCAATCCATCTAGTATGGTATCTATTGCCAATTTTTTGTTCCTTTTTGCTTTCTTCTGAGCTGCAGTCTTTGGTTTCTTCAAAGCATTATATCCTAAAGCAACTGAGAACCAAACATCTGACCCAAGAGATTTCAAGTAATTTTCCATTCTATTACTCCATTGTTCAAAATTGCTTCCATCAAATGGTGGAATCCCATTTGGAATTTTGTCTTCCATTTCTTATTAGGATCTTCCTTCCAGTGGTTAAACTGTATTGAAGGTAACCCACTCTGATACCAATTGTTGATATTGAGAGGGGGGTGAATTAGTTTCAAGTACAATTTAAAACATTTTTCAACTTATACCTAAACAATTCAACTATATCCAATAAAAAATGAACAATAGTATAAGAGTTACACCAATACACCACAATACACCATGCACAATATATGAGAAATAATCAATATTTATTATTCAAGGGAAGTAATGACTTCCAAAGGTAGCTACAGCTTCCAAATGTAAAGGGAGGGATAAACCTCCAAGAGGAAGATACAATCCTCCAATATGAAGAGAGATTTTAACTCTCCATCCTTGCCCCTTCCTTCCACCCAAGAATATATGAGAGATAATAAAACTTTACATTAAATCATCACCATCAACCAATCATCACATAGAACTTGATAATGCTTCCTGAGACTTCTTCAATTTCTCCAATTCTTCAATTCTTGGAGTACTCTGATCCTGTAGATAATATTACTCAATGTGTTCTATGAAACTCCTTCAATTTTCACTCCTTTAATCCTCCCTAAAAAGAGGTTATAGAAAGAATGGTAGACTTTATTCAATTCTAGTCTATTCAGATGACCCAACTTGTACAGCATGCCCCGCACTGAATATTTAACATCCAATTCTGAAAATCACACACAAGAAACTAAAGTCCATACTATTTCCAATAGAAGTAGGCCCACTTCATTTTGATTTTGTATGAAGAAGTTATGACTATTTTACCCGGAACACCTTTTTATTGACTAGCTTCAGAACTAGTCACAAACCTTATCTTCCACAGAGTGTATTTCCACAATTATAGTGAATCAAGAGCTACAATTTTTACCAGAGGTACCTTTATATGTCTTCTCAATACCATAGAGATTTTACCATATGAATCATTCTAGAAAAAAAGTTATAGAAAAAATGGTAAGATGACCTGAAAATAACATACCTTAGAACACATCACCAAAAGACTTCATCCTCCCTTGAAATCCGGCCTTCTTTTACTTCTTCTTTCCTCTGAAATTCGACTTGTATAAAAATGAATGTATAATGATGTTTATTTATACCATTTATGTCACTTCATTTTAACATTAGGGCCTACCTGACACTTTCTTATTTTGTAATTCTTTTCTTTAATTATCTTTAGGGCCTACATGTACTTCCTTCTTCAATTCACTCTGTCATCTTAAAAAAATCATTTCTCCTCAACCATGAGGATCCACGTGACGTGCCACATACTACCAGAAACAACATGATGTATACTATCCATTCATGGGTGTTGTATATGCATGTGCATTTTCCTTCATGTCCAAATACCTTTATCAATCTTTCGGTCCAAAACCCATGACTAGGGTTGACATCAATGACAACAACCAATCTTCCAACAGGCTTTTTGTAGATAGCTGACCTAGAAGTTCAAATGACAGTATACATGGATTTTTTTATCTTTTTTATATCCGTCACATGAATGAGTACCTTTTTAGGGTTTTGTAAGGAAAACCTTGAGCTCAATCTTCGTTCATTCTCGCACTATAAAATACATGAGAACGTAACCGAGTATACTTTTGTCATCTTTTCGTACTCATTATGGTAACACAAAAACGATGAAAAAAAGGGAGTATCCTTTAAGCTCTTTTCACACTCCATAAAATGAAAAGATTGTTGAGCGATCTTGTTCTTTTCACGCTTGTAAAAGTATTTGAAGAAAATGTTTGATGGGTGATAGTTTATCACTTTTTCGGTCTCATCGAACTAATTTACAAAAAATGAACTGGGAAAGTTTCTCTTTAAGTGTTTTTCAGAATCTCAAAACATGAAAAATGCCCGAGTTTTCTATCTTTCGACTCGTTGAACAAACATCGAAAGGTCCTTGCGGGACAGAACCACTCCCTCTTAGGGTTCATTAAACATTCTCCGAGGGACTCGTCCAAAAGATGATCTTACATCAACAAGCATATGTTATCCTCTTCAAGATTGTGTAAAAATAAAGAGGTACTCACCAGAAATGGTGGGGGAATTTTTGGGAAAGGGATATGTTTTAGTATTTGTATTAGTGGTAGTAAGTGTCACTATTGAACATGAAACTCCATGTTTGTCATTTGAATCCAGGTTGGGAAATTCATTTGTCTCTCGTATGGCTTAGTACAAGGTCATATCTTGGGTTTTCTTTGAGTCAATGTTGCCAAGACCATTGTCGTGTCATTCATATGTTCAAGAGAAGTCCAAACAAGCCCTCCATTGAGTCATCCATCTGCAGTTTCCCATTCTTACCACATTGGCCTTCCCTGTGTGTGTTTCAAATCATAATCATACTTTGAATTTCCCTCAAAATCTATTACTTATTTTGTTTCATTGATGGGGGATACATCAAGGCCCTCCTATGATGATTCTTTTTCCATTGACTCCAACTCATTATCCAGGAATAAGACTTAGAAATCATTTAGTACCTTAGAACCTGCATGCCTTAATGGTAGGTCTCTTCGCTTTCAACAATGGATTCACATCATTGGTCTCTGATCGAGAGATTCCACCGAATGTTTGACTTCAACTCATTTATTCACATTTGTTCGGATTGTACTTAGGTACCTTGGGGGTCATTAACATCAATGGTGATTTCCCTCGTACATGTTAACGGTTTTCATCAGTGACCAGTAATTGAGTGGTTTCTACCCTATTTGACTTTGACACATGTAATCACATGGTTAGATTCGTACTTTTCAGATAACGGGATTGAAGACCCTGGGTCTTATCTTTTGGCCCAGGCTGTGCTGGAGTATTTATGATTTGTATTGACACATGGATCCACTTTGTACATCACATGGATATGTCCTAATCTGTGTCTTCTAAACACATAGATCCACAGTGTATTTCTAGTGGCTATGTGGTATTTTGGCGACATGGATCCATAGTGTATGATTGTTGGACATGGCCTACATTTATGATTTCATTCATTTGTGGTCTGAGAATGGGAATGCCTACCTCATAACTGGTATTATATTATGCAAATGCTTGATTGATTGCAGGTTTCTGATTAGGTGTGATCCTTGTTTCTGACACACACATGCATTTTATAAAGTATTTCAGCGATCATGAGTTCTAACCTCATACTTTGGGGGGCATTTTGTTCCACATTATTTTGGTCACTCTGGTGATGTCTCTATAGTTATGTGTTCAGGCTCTCATAAGGAATTTTTTCCTGAGAAAATTGACTCTTGTCTTCTTCCACAAAACATAATTTTAAGATGAGATCGTAGGCTGACTATGTTGTAGGGTGCGAGAATCGTTATTCTTGTAGGAAACCCTATACCTAGTCTGTGAGGTGTTTGCAGTGTGCTCTATAGGTAGGGTGAGAACCTGTTTTGAAGATTAAAAGGAAGAGGAAGTTACGAAGGTTCTAGAAGAGTATCTTCAAGAAAATGAGTTGGAATTCTCATGGTTGGCATCCTATTGACTTCTCAGACTTAGTGGGATCATCCTCATCCCTTTAACCATCTCTCCTTCTCCTATATAATGAAGGGTTTCTCAAGGAAGAGGTTAAGCAAGATTGAATGGAGAATTGATGAAAGAATTGTGTGAAGAACCCTGTTTGGATTGAAGCTTGAAGACTCTATTTGTCTATCAAGTTGTATTGGATCTTCTTCATGCAAGTGTAGAGAAAGTGTGTGTGTTGGAACCAAGGACCACTGAAAGGAAGCTTCCGACATCAAGGTGATCTGGTTGTATCTTCTACTTTCATTTAATATAATACAGTGGCTTGTCTCTTTCCCATAAAATCACTCTTATTTTATTGCATAAATCCTTGATCATATGCATAGGTTAACATTGAATATACTTTGTTATCTTCACTTTGGTTGGTTTGTGTTGTTTTTGACCTGATCTCACAAGAGAACCAAAGCAAAGTAGGAACAACAGAGACCTAGGGAAGCGATATAAAGGTATGTCACTCATTCATTCTTAGTAGTAGATTCAATGACTGCAACTTAGAGAAAGAGTCATGTCCTGTCCTATTTTTTTCTAGATCTAGGTGGATCTAGGGAGATCTGTTAGTGTCCACATATATCGATTTATCCTGTAACACTCATCAACCAGTTAGATAAACATTATCGCAAAGCTCAGTATCAGGGCTATGAGTTCCATTTTAGTTGGTTGTTGATCCTCATCGCCTTCATTGCTTGGGAGATTCCAGAAGGAGCGACCTTCCCTGAGATTGATCCATCTGAACCCCTAGCTGCGAAGTTCACTACGCTCTGGTACTCGAGCGACATGGATAAGAAATGGCAGTCAAACGCGGTGTTCCACACCTATTACCTACAGTTGAAGAGGAATATTGAGTCTTTCCCTCGTATGACACCAAACACCTTACACAATTTCAGGCCATTTTTGAATTTCCACACAGATAGACATTTTATTTATATCACTGCATGCAAAGATGAACATAAATAAGAGCTTCAATCCTATTATAAGCTCACTAAGGAGGACATGGAAGAAATAACTAAGGAATGGTCTACAGATTTCCTTATACTAGTCGACCAGACATAACTATCCGACTGTGACCTCATTGGAATTCATTTGGTCACTCGTGAAGAATATAATGCAACCAGCAATAATAGAAGGAAAAGAATGAAGAGGTACAGGAGCTGAACAGCGCATCATAAGACACTGCATCAGATTCACCTGGAGGGGGAGGAGGTGATGAAGTATAAAAGGAAGAGAACGATGGGAAAGAATACAAACCAGAGCAGGGCAAAGAAACATCTCCCAGGAACCCCCTTGATGAAGTTGAGACATCCAAGAAAAGAAAGGTTTCCCCCAAGAAAACTACATCACGGAAGAAGTCAAAAGCCAATAAACTGTCATTTTAGACTATGCTAATAGTGGATGACATTGACCTTATCATTGCTACTATTTCATACACCTCAGAGGGTATCTTTTAGCAAAGTGAAGCCCAAACAGAAGACAATGTTTGACACGATTGAAACAAAGCTTAAAGGAGTACAAAAGGTTCTCTGTGTGAGCCACGCAGTGTCTACTGCACCACCACCACCAGAAGGAGTAGAGTTGGGAGATGAGTCGGCCCAACTATGCAGATTAGCATATGTGACTGAAGCTTGCCTTCGTTGTGTCCAGGAGGAAGAATAACAAGCCACAGAGGCCCTAAAGTAAGAAAAAGAGGAAGCAATAGAGAAACGACAGGTTTCCCAACAAGAAAAATACGACCTCCAAGCAAAGTTTGCAGAGGATAGAGCGTAGCTCCAGAAGGAGAAAGAACATTTGATCGTAGATCAAATTGGAGTTAAATAAGCAATCGCTAGAGAACTTCTCTCTATGACGAGCTTAGAAAAAATGGAAGAACACCCAGTGGAGAGTCAGGTGTAGTCTATGATGGGCTCATAATAGATGGAAGAACACCCAGTGGAGAGTCAGGTGGGGAAGTTTTTTGAATCCATTCAACAACTCCAATAAAGAGAAGCAAAACTAGAATTACAAGTAGTGTTGAGCACTCTGTAGGAAGTGCGAGACCAAAGAGAAGAAACTACCTAAAGTGCAGTCCAAAGAATCAAGGTCTTGGCCTTAGAATGAAAAAAACTCATTAGTCAAAGTGCGTAGACCTATGAGCACCTTGCAGAGGACCCTGAACTAAGGACACTGGAGTCACAGCTCCAAGAATCAAAGAAACATGTAGCAACAATACAAGCGTAGTTGAAGCCATGGTCCATGGTCGAGCGGATGAAAAGGTCCCAAGAACAGTGCATGGTTCAGCTGCAGGTACATTCCATTCAAAGTAAAGTCATGGAAGTAACTCAGAAGAGGCTCCAGCCAATGCAGAATGAAGCTTGCACACTTTTTGAGGATATTGAAGGATGAGGTGCAAAACCAGAACAAGTTGTCACCACAGTAGAACAACACTTGGAAGGGCCTCTGACGGAGAAGGTTCTTCAAGAGTTCATCAAGCAGGAGGCTCTAGAGAAGAAATAGGTTGAGGCATCTCAAGCCAATATCAAGGCCTTCGAGGCAGAGTTACCCAGATCAGAGTGACTTGGGATGAGTCACAGGTGAGTGTTGGGGGCATGTTGTCCCTTGACCAAGTTTTGGTGAACCTTGGTCATGTTGACAATTTTTGGGACTTTGACAGGCTGGTCGAAGGCGGATATCAAAGCGAAGTAGAGATCGCAGGATCTTGCCCCTTTTTTGGGCTTTTTGGGTTTAGGTTTTATGTAACGGGTATGGGATGTTGGCCCAAGAATTACCCATGCCTTGGCCCCTTTTGTAATGTATAAATAGAAATCTAGGCAATGTAAGTAGTGGGGTGATGAGGATGATATGATTCTAAGTGAAATCAATGTAAGTAGTTAGTCTATGTGATTGTAAAGGCTTTGTGCATATTGTGTGTTGAGAACTGCAGAGCTGAGTGGAAGTGATTGTAAGGAGGCTTTTTGTTATGCCAAGCTCGGGGAAGGAGGATCTAGCGAGGTGCGTGCAGATATCCTGTCATATGTGGAGTGGGTCTTGTGGCTCTGTGCATTGAACGAATATAATAAAGAGAAGAAGAGTTGGTGGATGTAGCCCCACGTTGAGGGTGAACCACATATATCCTGTGTTGTGGTTGCTTTGTGCATTATGGTTGTTATGTGAGTTATTCTTAGTGTTGAAATATATGTTATATGCATATGATATATTAGCTTAGTGGTTAGTGATGTGAATGAATGATATATATGATCTATTTCTATATTATAATTTCTTGGATGTGTTAGATCTTGTTGAATACTACGTTGTTCTGCAATTAGGGTTTTCTCCTACGAAGTGGATAAGAGTTAAATATTAATGAATTTTAACTGCTAAGTGTTATCTTAAGTACTGTGATCACGTATATGTATCCCAACTAGTTTGTAGACAACTGAGTCCTGCAACCACCCCTACTTCTACCTCGGGTGAGACTTTATCTACATCGCAGATGTTGTCGAAAGGGCCGATAGTTAGGGTTTTGTTGGTGCATTGTTGAAGCGTTGAACCCTGGGTCTGCCCCTGTGCCAACAAGAATTTTATTGGTGTGTGTGGAGTACTTGTGCATGGTGGGAGAATACTAAAATTTGGCATGAATCAACACATAGGGTGAAATGCATGCGAAATATTATCATGCAACACAAAAATTGCATGCAACAAGTATTAGTGCATGAAACAAAATTGTGTGTGGTAGATATTGGCGCATGATACAAAAACTAGATATTAGTGCGACAAAGAAGTGATCCATGTTGTTTATAGTTGCACGGAGCATGCGCTACATTATAGTGTTGTTTCATAGGATAAATATGGGTGCACATTTTCAAATTTGTGTGCACAAAGTCATTTGGATGGGTACAACAGTGGAAAACCAATGAAATTTTTGCGACATTTTATATTGTTTGAAGGTCATCTATTTGCAACACGTTTTTGAGGCCCTAAGAAATGTTTTTAGCTACTCAAAAACCCTGTGAACATAGTGTACCAAGGTACACTATGTCTCTGTAACTCAAATGAAAGAACCTAGAGAGAGATTTCTACTGGCGTAAACCATTCATCAAACGAAACTTTTATGAGGAAGTTATAGGGAAAAGAGTGGATGGTAAATTTTAAGATGCAACTAACTTTGAAGGGCCATAATGTTGTTGGGTATTTTACCCTACGGACTAATAAGCTAGGGCTCTAAGCTTATATGCAGATCATGACCCTCAAGACTTAACTTTTAACCTTCTACCCAAATCTAAAACCCCGATTTTCACATGCACACAAGAGAAGTTGGGTATTTTACCCTACGGACTAATAAGCTAGGGCTCTAAGCTTATACGCAGATCATGACCCTCAAGACTTAACTTTTAACCTTCTACCCAAATCTAAAACCCTGATTTTCACATGCACACAAGAGAAGAATGAACCAACCTTTTTCCGGACGGCTGAAGTAGATCCTCCGTTGAGCTTCTTATCCCCTTGCTGCTGCTGCTCCTTCCAAAAGCTTCCCTGCAATCAAGACAAGACTATGCATGCATGCTACTGATCTATTCTAAGGTTAGAGATAAAA
>JASDQU010227523.1:0-11699 GCA_032191745.1 Picea mariana | reverse complement strand
TGGTACTTCAGATACATAAAAGTAACCAAAGAATTTTTATTTCTCAAACCAAGTATATCAGAGAAATGCTAAAGAGGTTCGGAATGGAAGATTGCAAACCAATTGTCACTCCCATTGTTATAACCCTAATTTGTACCAGACATGCTTACCTAGCATCAGGCCATCTCAAATTCCTTCTTTTCCAAAACACTGTTGAACAACTCTTATTAAAAACCCCTTTTATAAATACCCATGCATCCTGCTCCATTACTGCATGCGTGTACATGCTAGCTGACCCAAGACAGCCCGCTTGTACCTACAAAAGAATGGAAAAAGAAAAGTTGTTGATGGAACACACAGCTTTGGGTAAGTTAACTAAAACTTTCGGCCATGCATGGTCGGTCACTCGACCAAATACCTAGCTTCTTCTAGCCTATAAAAGAAGGGTTAGGGGTCCCATTTGAAAGGAGGAGAATCATAGTAAAGAAACTATACCCGATTGAGCATTCCCTTTGTCCCAACCTTTAGCCATCCTTGTGCAAAGAGAAGTATAGAGAAAAGCAGTTAGAAGGCAGTGGAAGAAGAGCCTAGGACCAGGATCGAGGAGTAGTAGCCGACTTTATCATTGTAAGGTATCAATGTGAAGTTAATAAAAGAATTGTTTTTCATGTCCCGCCATATGAGATTGTCATTATTGGAATATTGATTGTATGATTAATTAAATCTCTAACCCGTTAGTTCATAGATCAAATGCATGTGGAGTTCTTTGTTTGTCTTTATTGAATGCAGGTCAGCATTGGGAGGAGAGTTGCAGTCAAAGAACGACCAAGCGTGAAAATGGATCGACATCAAACACAAAGAATAAGGTACGTCAACTTAATCTCTTGAGCCTTGTATTTACATATGAGTAATGGGGGTATAGGCATGGGATGATGGTAAAAAGTAAGAATCTTTAGGTCATTTCTGCATGCATGGTAAAACCCTTAGTGCTAATCTGTAGGAGGGATTTCCCACCCACAACAGAATTGGGGACCATATTGGGGACCTCTAGGGTTTCTGGGAATGTTTTTTCTTGGGTATTTTTAAGAACTGATTTCATTTCTTGTTTTTAAAGTTTCTGCAAAATTCTGAGCTAACAGAGATTCTGGTCTTCCATACTAGTTATCTTTGTTTCTTTGCTTGACTGCATTTTTTTTTTTTGAGACCCACAGAAGTACACGCGGTTTGTATAAGGTCTGCACGCATGTACCCTCGCCCTACCTTCCCACAACCCATGTGTACACGCTAGCTGAGGAAGTGTCAGTCGTGTGTATGATTCCAGAAAATTTCTTTTAGAGAGGTAATCATCCTCTCCCCTGTCAAGAATAATCATTCTCAGGGGTTTTTTGGAACTGTTTCTAGTCTTTGTTGTTTGCAGTCTATAGCTTAGTTTTTACCTCAGATTGGTTTGTTCTATGAAATTTTCCTTCAATTGTTTTTTCTTTTTTGACAAAGTAAGTTTCTGAGTCTTCAAGAGATTTTGGTTCTCAATACCAGTAGTCTCTGCCAGTGCTTGATTGCTTTTCTTTTCATTTTTGAAGATTTGCAGAGGTACACGCGGCCTGCATAAGTTCTGCATGCGTGTACACATGCTCTGACCTTACACAGCTCTCGTGCACATGATGGCTATTGAACTATCAACAGTGTCCCTGTTGAGAAATTTTTTGTTTAAGGAGAGGCAGTCATCCTTTTCCTTGTCAAGAGTTATATCTCTCAGGGTTCCTGGTCTCTGTCATAGCAGCTTAGCCTAGGTTTGGACTCTATTATAGCTTTCTTTTTCATTTAGAACATTTTTTGTGTTTCCTAGCTTTTTTAACTTATTTTTAGCTTGAAATTTTAAGAAAAATGAGTTGCGTTTTGAAAAAAAAAATCCCCCTCATGGTCGAGGGGGGCATGAATCATGCAGTC
Source organism: Picea mariana (assembly GCA_032191745.1). Lineage (NCBI taxonomy): Eukaryota > Viridiplantae > Streptophyta > Pinopsida > Pinales > Pinaceae > Picea > Picea mariana. The sequence continues at coordinate 9,773 of JASDQU010227523.1, read as the reverse complement.
ATCAGTTTCTTTTAGAATATTTTGTTATTTCTTCTTTGATTGAAAGAAAATATTAAAAAAAAAAAACTTATTTTGTTAGATCTCTTTCTTTCTTGGCATTTTCTTTGCATTGTTATTTGAAAAAGAAAAAGAAATTAGCATAATGTTGTGTTTTCTTCTAATTTTAAAAAGCATTTAAAAAAAAAAATAAGAAATATAATCATTCTTTTCCAGTGTTCATGTAAGTTTCATCATTTTTCACAAAGAGTCTTAACAACATCAGTTGCACTAACTTACCCCTTTTGAGTAAATCAAGCCTTAAAAAGAATGCTAATTAAAAATTAGTAGACTTTATGTTTGTAGGGTCCATCAACTAGATTAGGCTAGAGCCTTGATTTAGGTTGGAGAGGAAACCCTTCAAGGCTATAAAACAAACATACGATTCTGTGCTAAGCAGTGTAGAATTCCAGTATCATGAAAGTTATCTGGGACCCTCCTCTAACACAGGGGCTAAACACGAGGTCGCGTGTGGAAAAGTGGCGGAGATAACCCCTCCAAAGTTGGACTAAGCGTAGTGGGGAACACATATAGAGGACTTGTCTTGGGATTTCATTGATCGCATTTTCCATGGAGATTCATGGGTCTCGAATCCATTTGAGGTCCTTAGTTGTCTTATGGAACACTTTCTTTCGATACCCTTGATAGTTTTCGGGCTTGATACCCTGCTCATTGTGGTCTACCTGACTATTGATTGTAGCCGCTTGGTGACTGTTTGCGCGCTGGCAACCTAGTTGCCTATCTTTCTAATGACATACACAAGTGACTGCAGGGGTATACCACGGTACCTAGGAAAGACATCGGGCCACGCTTTGCAAAGTATACCCAGAGGATGCTTCCATTTTCGAGTTTCACTTGCACCGGTAAGTTGCTCTAGTGTTGGTTGGTGTAACTATTCTTCCAACTAGTTAGTCATTTGCTTGATTTTTATTTAGGAACTTTTAGTGTGTGCTCTGTGCTCCCTAGTTTTCCATAGCGAGTTAGTCAATTGTGGCTTTGGGTCTCTGACCTAGAGTGGTAGACCGCCCACTCTTCCAGTTGAGAGGACTTTTCAGTCTTCCGCTTAGAAACATGGAGCCACCTCTTTATAAGCGTTGTTTTGATAACACTGGTTATTCAGAGTCAGTGTGTGAGACTTTTATGGACTTGAACAATCCCGCAAAGGGAGACCCTATGCATAAGATAGTCATGGATAAAGTTACCAATGATACAAACCAAGAAACCCCTTCACAAGGGGATTCTTGTGCTTTTCCTTTCTTCGGAAACCTTGGTGTCCCTTTGATGGCCACTTTGTACATTTCTAGGTTGAATGTGGGACTACCGGTTTGGTTGGGTACCATTCCAAATGTCCTGAATGCTCTTGACGCTTCTCAATTAAGAACCTTAATTCATGAGCACCCTATTGATGTTTCTTCATCAGCAAAGTCTTCTCCTCCTCCTTCTCCCGCCTCTGGTGAAAGCACAGTTACTAGTAACTGGAAGTCTAAACGAAATAGAAAGAGGAAGAATAGGAAGAAGAAGTCATCAACCTCTGCGAGTCATGTTGGAGATAGGTCGACATCCTCTGCAATTCACATTCAAGACTAGAACCCAGCCTCTACAAGTTATGCTGGGGGTACACACTCACCCTCTGCAAGTCATGCTGGGGGAAAATGTCCAGTCACTGCTAGTCATACTGGTAATAGGTCTGTAGCCTCTGCAAGTCATGTTATCGACCCATAACTAACCTCTGCAAGTCACGTTGGAAATGTGAAACCAACCACTGCTAGTCATGTTGGGGGCATTAATTCTGTTGAGAAACCTATACGGATAGGACATAAACCTAAGTTCCCTTGTAATATTTGCAAGGGAGATCACCTTACTCATTTATGCCCTTGCATTCCAGAGGTACAAAGATTGTGGTCCCTGTCAGCAAGCTCTTCTGATTCTGAGTATGCTAAGGTTTCCTCACAATATATTCATCCATTGGTTGCAAAAGTGGTCATGTCGAGGCAGTCATCGACTGATCCCACTCCTCATTTGGGGGGTGAGGTGCCTTTAGACCTTGTAGTCTCTCTTCCTATTCAACCATTGGTTGAGAAAGTGGTCATGTTGATGCAGTCATCGACTTATCCCACTCCTCATTTGGGGGGTGAGGTGCCTTTAGACCTTGTAGTCTCTCAGCGTATTCAACCATTAGTTGAGAAAGTGGTCACGCTGATGCAATCATCGGTTGATCCCACTCCTCTTTTGAGGGGTGAGGTGCCTTTAGACCATGTACTCTCGCAGCCTATTCAGCCATTGGTTGCGAAAGTGGTCATGTCAATGCAATCATCGACTCATCCCACTCCTCGTTTGGAGGGTGAGGTACCTTTAGACCTTGTAGTCTCTCAGCCTATTCAACCATTGGTTGAGAAAGTGGTCGTGTCGATGAAGTCATTGACTAATCCCACTCCTCATTTGGGGGGTGAGGTGCCTTTAGACCTTGTAGTCTCTCAGCCTATTCAGCCATTGGTTGAGAAAGTGGTCATGTCGATGCAATTATCGGCTGATCCCACTCCTCTTTTGGGGGGTGAGGTGCCTTTAGACCATGTAGTCTCGTAGCCTATCTAGCCATTGGTTGCAAAAGTGGTCATGCCAATGCAGTCATCGGCTGATCCCACTCCTCTCTTGGGGAGTGAAGTGTCTACCGACTCTATTTTCAGCATTTTCAGTTCTGTACTTTCAGAACAAGGGGGCATTCCGCTCACTCCGAGCACACCCCCTCCAAGACCTAGGATGGTTTACTTCAATTGGAATGAGCTTGTTGAGCCTCATTTTCCTTCTTTTGCACCTTTTCAAATAAGGGTTGAAGTTAATTCAACCAACATTTATCGATGTATTGTGGATGAAGGAGCCTCTACAAGTATTTTATCCTCCTCGGTTTGGAAAGTCTTGGGATCTCCCAAGATTATGTCTGCTTCGCATGAGCTGTTGGCTTTTGACAGACATCCTAGTGAATATTTGGGGGTTCTTCCTCAGTTTCCTATCTCGTTAGGTGGGAAGATTGTCCATGTCGATGTTATAGTGGTGCAAGGCCCATTAGATTTCAATATTCTTCTCAGGCATGATTATGTATATGTTATGAATGTTGTGGTGTCTATGCTCTTCTGGTTGATGCATTTCCCTCACAATAGAAGCATTGTCACTATCGACCAGCTGGCATCTGATAATCACCATCCTAATTCAGCATTAGTTTAGACTATCCCTTTATATGTTCCTAGCGTTCGTGTAGACTCCACCCCACCACAGGTTAATTATGTGGCACCTTATCCTCGGTGTTCAATTGCTCCTAAGAAAGAACCTGTGCAATCATGTTTTCCTTCTCAAGACTTGGAATCAGCAATTGATCCATTGGTGTATCCAATGGGGGCATGGGAGCCCTTGATTCCCCCTCTTGGTCCAAGTAGGCTTGAGTATCTTTCCGAGTCTGATCTCATTGTTTATAGATCCTCAAGCCCTCGTGCTCGTGACTCTTCGCTGATAGACTCTTCCAGTTCTGGCCAGAACCTCCATCATCATATGGAGTATGGTCAGTTTACTTCACCCGTTGGGACTGTCGACCCTCATTTGTGTGATTTCTTGGATTTTGAATTGCCTTTAGATAAGGCTATCCTTGAAGCCATGACTACGGTTTCTATACCGTGGGAGGACTTACATCGTGGTTTGTGTTTTCTTCCCTTTTGGGAGACTTCCCAAGTTGACTATCGAAGAGACTCCTGGTATGAGCCTAGCAACGGGCTCTACCTGAACCAGTTTCATACATGAGTTGTAGCCCCCTTGGAGTCTTCTTTAAGCCCTTTTTAGACTCCCTAAAGATGAAAAGATTGTCAAGTGACCTTGTTTCTTCACACTCATTAAATTGGTCTAGAAGAACATTCCTTACATGGGTCTTCTTTTAAGCCCTTTTCAGACCCTCTAAAAATGAAAAGATTGTCGGGCTATCTTGTTGCCCTTCATGCTCGTTAAACTAAAATTTGAAGGCTCATTAAACTTCAGTTCTCTAGAAGAGTACCCTCAGGTATAATTTTAACCCTTTCTCGCGCCTGAGGGACTAAATGTATGAAAAAGGAACCCCCACGGAGTCCATAGTTAAGCTCTTTTCAAACTCCCTAAAATTGAAAAGATCGTCGAGTGACCTTATTATTTTACACTCGTTAAAATGGTCCAGAAGAACATTCCTGATGGAGTCCATAGTTAATATTTTTTCAGACTCCTTAAAAATGAGAAAATTGTCGAGTGATCTTGTCATTATCACACTCATTAAAATCGTTTTGAATAGACATCCTGTTGGTGTTGGTTTAGCCCTTTTTCGAATCGACTAGACTACCTTCAAAAAAGCTACCCCAGTGGAGTCTCCTTTTATGTTTTTCAGACTCTCTAAATGTGAAAAACCTCTGAGCTTACCTTCTTTGGGCTCGTTAAACTTACATCAAAGGACGTTACCATTGTTTGTTTTATTAATCGCATTTGCATACCCGCGTCTTTGGCATAATGTCGGCTCCATGTTGTTCTCAACTAAACCATCTAAAGCATGCCTTATATGCAAACCCTGTAGCACTTTTCTTCTGCGTCTTGACACCTTTGGACCCTGGAGGATTTTTCCCGAGTATCCTTAATTTGAACATCAGTCTTGTCCTTGTGCCTCGAACTTGTATGTTTACAACACTCATCCCTCCTTTGTAACGTAGCATTCTTTTATTCTTTTTCCAAAATTATTGAAAAAGACAAAAAAAAATCAAATATACCCCAAAAAGAGGAAGGGAAAAGTATTTTCTTTTTATTAGCAGCACAATGAGTCGCCCTTGGATAAAGCACATTGGTCCATTTGTTCATCAAACCCTGGGATTTAATATGACCCTAGGAAGCTTTTCTTGCTACATAGAGCTGTGTCCTCCTCCATTTGGTTATTTTTCCAAACATATGGAGACTTTGCGTTGCGTCCTGCCTCGTAAACTTATGTTAATGCCATGCTTCCTGAGTCTCATCATTTGTCGTGCTATTGTCCAAGGGAAGTTTTTACCAAGCCTGAGTCGGCCCCTTTGCATTTTGTCTCTTTCCCTCATGCCTGGCCATCCTGAACGTCCAATCAAGTCTTTGCTCGAAATCAATGAAGCCTTTAGTCTGGTCATCAATATTCTCTAGTCCATGAACGACAAGCCCTCGAAGACCTCTGGGTAGTGAAGTCATACACTCATATTACACTCCTCCCCGAGTTTTGAAGATTTTGAAGTTGTTGCTCGAGCTCTAAAGACCTCATCTCTAGCCATCAGGCCTTTTCATCTTCTAGAAGATGGATACTCTACATGTATATCCTTTTTATTTCGAGATGTCACTTCGTTGTGTATTGTTCGCGACTACACTTTATATAGTTATATGACATGGATCTACAGTGTATTTGATTGGTAGCCATGATTTTATTTTATCCCGAGCATGGGTATGCCTGTCTCGGTGAGACAATTATTATTTTGCAGACGACACCTCCCGATTTTTTGTCCCTAGGCTCATTTGTTCGGCATATCGGTGAAGATTGTTAATGTATTTCGGCCATCAAATGAACTTCTGACCTCACAAATTAGGGGGCATCTGTTATAACAATAATTTTCACCAGACATGCTTACCTGGCATTAGGCCATCTCAGATTCCTTCTTTGCCAAAACACTGTCAAACAACTCTTCTTAAAAACCCCTTTTATAAATACCCACGCACCCTTCTCCATTACTGCACATGTGTACATGCTAGCTGACCCAAGACAGCCCGCATGTACCTACAAAAGCATGGAAAAATAAAAGTTGCTAACGGAACACACAACTTTGGGTAAGTTAACTAAACCTTTCAGCCATGCATGGTCGGTCACTCGACCAAATACCTAGCTTCTTCTAGCCTATAAAAGAAGGGTTAGGGGTCCCATTTGAAAGGAGGAGAAACATAGTAAAGAAACTATACTCGATTGAGCATTCCCTTTGTCCCAACCTTTAGCCATCCTTGTTCAAGGAGAAGTATAGAGAAAAGCAGTTGGAAGACAGTGGAAGAAGAGCCAAGGACCAGGATTGAGGAGCAGTAGCCGAATTTATCATTGTAAGGTATCATTGTGAAGTTAATAAAAGAATTGTTTTTCCCGTCCCGCGATATGAGATTGTCATTATTGGAATATTGATTGTATGATTGATTAAATCTCTAACCTGTTAGTTCATAGATCAAATGCATGTGGAGTTCTTTGTTTGTCTTTAGTGAATGTAGGTCAGCATTGGGAGGAGAGTTGTAGTCAAAGAACGACCAAGCGCGAAAAGGGATTGACATAAAACACGAAGAATAAGGTACGTCAACTTAATCTCTTGAGCCTTGTATTTACATATGAGTAATGGGGGTCTAGGCATGGGATGATGGTAAAAATTAAGAATCTTTAGGTCATTTCTGCATGCATGGTAAAACCCTTAGTGCTAGTCCGTAGGAGGGATTTCCCACCCACAATAGAATTGGTGACCATACCGGGGACCTCTAGGGTTTCTGGGAATGTTTTTTCTTGGGTATTTTTAAGAACTAGTTTCATTTCTTGTTTTTAAAGTTTCTGCAAAAGTCTGAGCTAAGAGAGATTCTGGTCTTCCATACCAATTATCTCTGTTTCTTTGCTTGACTTCATTTTTTTTTTCAAGACCCACAGAGGTACATGTGGCTTGTATAAGGTCTGCACATGTGTACCTTTGCCCTACCTTCCCATAGCCCACGTGTACACGCTAGCTGAGAAAGTGTGAGTCGCATGTATGATTCCAGAAAATTTCTTTTAAAGAGGCAGTCCTCCTCTCCCCTGTCAAGAATAATCCTTCTCGGGGGTTTTCTGGAACTCTTTCTAGTCTTTGTTGTTTGCATTTTATAGCTTAGTTTTTACCTCAGATTGGTTTGTTCTATGAAATTTTCCTTCAATTGTTTTTTCTTTTTTGACAAAGTAAGTTTATGAGTCTTCAAGAGATTCTGGTTCTCAATACCAGTAGTCTATGCCAGTGCTTGATTTTTTTTCTTTTCATTTATGAAGAGTTTAAGAGGTACACGTGGCCTACATAAGGTCTACATGCGTGTACATGTGCTCTGACCTTACACAGCTTGGGTGCATACACTGGTTGTTGAACTGTCAGCACCGTCCCTGTTGAGAAACTTTTTGTTTAAGGAGAGTCAGTCATCCTTTTCCTTGTCCAGAGTTATATCTCTCAAGGTTCCTGGTCTTTGTCATAGCAGCTTAGCCTAGGTTTGGACTCTATTATAGCTTGCTTTTTAATTTAAAACATTTTTTGTGTTTCCTAGCTTTTTTAACTTATTTTTAGCCTGAAATTTTAAGAAAAATGAGTTGCATTTTGAAAAATAAATTCCCCCTCATGGCCCGGGGGGGGCATGAATTGTGCATTCATTAGTTTCTTTTAGAATATTTTGTTATTTCTACTTTGATTGGAAGAAAATATAAAAAAAAAAACTTAGTTTGTTAGATCTCTTTCTTTCCTGGCATTTTCTTTGCATTTTTATTTGAAAAAGAAAAATAAATTACCATAACGTTGTGTTTTCTTCTAATTTTAAAAAGCATTTCAAAAAAAAAAATAAGAAATATGGTCATTCTTTGCCAGTGTTCATGTAAGTTTCATCATTTTTCACAAAGATTCTTAACAACATCAGTTTCACTATCGTACCCCTTTTTGAGTAAATCAAGCCTTAAAAAGAACGCTAATTAAAAATTACTAGTCTTTATGTTTGTAGGGTCCATCAACTAGATTAGGCTAGAGCCTTGATTTAGGTTGGAGAGGAAACTCTTCAAGGCTATAAAAAAAACATACGAGTCTGTGTTAAGGAGTGTAGAATTCCAGTATCGTGAAATTTATCGAGGACCCCCCTCTATCACAGGGGATAAACACGAGGTTGTGTACGGAAAAGTAGCGAAGATAACCCCTCCAAAGCTGGACCAAGTGTAGCAGGGAACGCATATAAAGGACTTGTCTTGGGATTCCGTTGATCGCATTTTCCACGGAGCTTCGTGGGTCTCGAATCCATTCGAGGTCCTTAGTCATATTCTGGAACACTTTCTTTCAATACCCTTGATAGGTTTCAGGCTTGATACCCTGCTCATTGTGGTCTACCCGATTGTCGACTGTACCCGCTTGGTGACTATTCGCGTGCTGGCAACCTAGTTGCCTATCTTTCTAGTGACATACACAGGTGAATATGGGGGTATGCCATGGTACCTAGGATAGATATCAGGCCATTATTTGTAGAGTATACCCAGAGGGTTCTTCCATTTTCGAGTTGCACTTGCACCAGTAACTTTCTCTAGTGTTGGTTGGTGTAACTGTTCTTCCAACTAGTTAGTCGTTTGCTTGATTTTCCTTTAGGAGATTTTAGTGTGTGCTCTATGCTCCCTAGTTTTCCATAGTGATTTAGTCAGTTGTGTATTTCAGTCTCTGACCTAGGGTGGTAGACCGCCCACTCCACCGATTGAGAGGACTTTTCAGTCTTCCGCTTAGAAACGTGGAGCTGCCTCTTTATAGGCGTTGTTTTGATAACACTGGTTCTTCAGAGTCAGTGTGTGAGAATTTTACGGACTTGAGTGATCTCGCAAAGGGAGAACCTGTGCATAATATAGTCATGGCTAAAGTTTTCGATGATACCATCCAAGGAACCCCTTCGCAAGGGGATTCTTGTGCTTTTTCTTTCTTCAGAAACGTTGGTGTCCCTTTGATGGCCACTTTGTAAATTCTTGGGTTGAATGTGTGACTACCAGTTTGGTTGGGTACCATTCCAAATGTCTTGAATGCTCTTGACATTTCTCAGTTAAGTACCTTAAGTCATGAGCACCCTATTGATGTTTCTTCGTCAACAAAGTCTTCTCCTCCTCCTTCTTCTGCCTCTAGTGAAAGTACAGTTACTAGTAACCAGAAGTCTAAACGAAATAGAAAGAGGAAGAATAGGAAGAAGAAATCACCAACCTCTGTGAGTCATGTTGGAGATAGGTTGACAAGCTCTGCAAGTCACATTGAAGACCAACACCCAGCCTCTGCAAGTTGTGTTGGGGTCACACACTCACCCTCTGCAAGTCATGCTGGGGGAAAAAGTCCAGCCATTGCTAGTCATACTGATAATAGGTCTGTAGCCTCTGCAAGTCATGTTATCAACCCATCAGTAACCTCTGCAAGTCATGTTGGAGATGGGCAACCAACCACTGCTAGTCATGCTGGGGGCATTAATTCTATTGAGAAACCTAGATGGATAGGATGTAAACCTAATTCCCTTGTAAGCTTTGCAAGGGAGATCACCTTATGCATTTATGCCCTGGCATTCCAAAGGTACAAAGATTGTGGTCCGTTTCTGCAAGCTCTTCTGATTTTGAGTCGGCTGAGGTTTCCTCACAGTATATTCAGCCATTGGTTGCAAAAGTGGTCATGTCGATGTAGTCATCGACTGATCCCACTCCTCATTTGGGGGGTGAGGTGCCTTTAGACCTTGTAGTCTCTCAACCTATTCAACCATTAGTTGAGAAAGTGGTCATGTCGATGCAATCATCGACTGATCCCACTCCTCGTTTGGGGGGTGAGGTGCCTTTATGTGGGAAATACTAGAACAACTGAGAGGGGGGGGTGAATCAGTGGTTCATAAGCTTAAATAATTTTATGCCTTTTAAATAATTATTAAGATTTCTTCATATGTCATCAACCAGTCATACAACATATGGACAGTAAGAGCAA
>JASDQU010227522.1:23490-33687 GCA_032191745.1 Picea mariana | reverse complement strand
ATTTCACACGTTCACCTTGTGCTCAGCCATAGGCACGTCCAACTCATCAGATCGTCTTTCCCACTGGATAATCATCTGGAGTTCTTCTCACTCTCTGAATGGAGGAGGTCATCTCTACGTTCCTAGCTCTGTCTCAGGTAGGAACCACGTACCCTTCTTAAGGGCTTTCTCTCAGGTTTTTAAGCTAAGAGAAAGACTCACATAGTTGCAATGATCCACACCTCATAGGTCTGTAAGCTGGAGAATGTCTCACATAGCTACATTCATCAACATATTCTTTGCAGTTACAATATTTCAACACTTTTTGTGTAAGGATTTATGTAACCATGAGCAACAATAATGGAACACTTGACAATCTCGTCAATGGGCCTAAAAACTCAATGGTTTGGATAAATTTGTTTTGACAACCTTTGTTTCCGTTTTGGAGAGATAGGCGATGGTGCACTTGGAGGCCCCTCTTGGAGAGATAGGTGATGGTGCACTTGGAAGCCCCTCTACATATATGTGAACAAGTATCTTTCTGATATGGCATGACAAACTGCTGACATTGCCCCACATGAAAAAAAGGTGGGGGGTGAGGGATCATGAKGTACACTAGTTGAGGAGGTCTCAATGCATGTGGAAATCACATTCTTCTTTTAAGCGGAGCTTGTGCTTAATGTGGCAACAAAATAATAATTGTGCATATGTTTTGGAGATGTGGGGCTGTGAAAGTGTTCTAGACATGCTTTCACACTAARTTTCACTTCTTCACTGCCTTACTTTTGTGGAAAGGTCCTCTTAGCAACACTTGGATGGTTCAGGACAACTCCAAATACCYGTGGCATTCAGTGCAGTCCATTGCTATTGGCTCTTTTTGAAAGCATCAATGTCAAGTTACTTTCAGGGGGACCATCTTGTTTTTGCCTAGGGTATTTGAGGAGCTTAAAGTAGGAATTAGACTCTACTTGTGAGAGTCAAAGTTAGTATTCTTCAGTGATGTTGAGGTCCTTTCTCTCTGTGTGCAGGGTCATATGCATGCCTTTTTGGTTTTTTTAGGGAGGTATTTTCTCAGGACCCCTGTTGTGCGTGGGATGTAAATTTTATGTTCCATGATGTAAGTGTTTAGTCTTTAAGTAATATACACTATTTCAAAAAAAAAACATCTTAGGATCGTATATTTCCACTCAATGCAATTCTACAATAACATTACATTATAGAAAGTATGATGACAGGAATAGAAGAAATACATCAATGGGAAATTTGTGCAGTTATCATGTCCAATCTCAATAAGAACATAAAGTTCCAAACCATCAAAGATCCACGAGATTAAGAAACTGTCCCTGCTCAATCTCCTAATATAGACTGCAGTTACATTGTTTTGGCTGAAGGACTACACAAATATTAGTCTTACCAAGTAATTTAATGTTTCTTGAGTTAGTTGAAAGAACAATATTGAAGTGCCAATAAAGTTCACACCTAAAAGATACAAAAGAAAAGGATGCCTTCACATTAGAATTATTTCAGGACACTTAATTATTGCTGACATCCACAACTTTCATATAACTGCTGAATCCAACTACTTTGATTTCCCAAATGCAATCCAAAGTTTTTTGCATTTCTGCTGGCAAAGCTCAGGATTCGAGTGTTACTCCAAAACTAATTAGACACCCATGTTCCCACTGTGGGTTGGAAGGTTTGCACTGGCAAGTAGCCTTCATATTAGTATTATTTACAGGACTGTTAATTATTACTGAGACATCTGTAACTTTCATATAACTGCTGAATCCAATTACTTTGATTTACCAAATTCAATCCAAAGGTTTTTACATTTTCAGCTGGCAAAAGCTAATGTTCAAGCATTACTCCAAGATAATTAGCCACCCATGTTCTCACCGTGGGTTGGGAAGTTTGCACTGGCAAGTAATAGGTTCTCAATTTACATTTTCTGTTGCACACAAAACATTGGATTTGTCATACAAGAACAGCATCTGGAACCTTTAATCAGCGATAGAAACTCCATATCAAGATTTTATGAAATAAATTTTCCTGAACCACCTTTTGACAAGTGGTTCCATCAATAATCCTTCTAGAGAAACAAGCACACATTCATGCATCAAATGACTAAATGATCAATTGTGCTGAACCAGTCTGACATCATCCAATTTCAAAACTGCAGCACTATTTACAATCAGCCTTCCTGTAGCAGGTGGCTTACCCATTTACAATATTTCCACATTTGGGACGATCGCCACTTGGATATACACCATGTAAAAGTGACAACTTCATAATGGCATGCAGATGCCTTAAAGTCAAACCAAAACTCCTATCCTTGTAATGCCATGAAATGGCATAAAATCAAGCCAAACAAACTAGTAACAATGTTCCTCCATGTGTCAGTTTCCCACAAAAGTTCAAACTAACCATAAGTTATAATACAAATAAATATTTCACCTATCAAATAAAAAATATGAGGTCAAATTGACAAAAACTTGCCACTCTTAGACTGCAAGGTTTCAAGAAAAGCATCACATATGCAAGAACCCACCAAGCAAGCATAGACAACACTGACATTTGCCGTTAGCTGAATTAGTGGCATTTTCCATTGACTTTACTGCATCGATTCATGTCTCTTCACATTAGGGTGGCATAGCGATAGGGGCATAAATTCAACATTTGTCCTCCAATTTATGAACCTTTTGAGACAACATGGTACAAAATCTGATACTTGTGAAATATGGGATCAGACACCTTGACAGGGAGAGACTAGTAGTAGTCCCTCACCATTCCTGGATGCCTTGAAAGAATCACAGGACGTGACTGAGAAGGGTGTGAAGTAAATACAGTCTTAGCTTCTGTTATTTCAAACAGCATTCAAAATTTTCAATTTACATCATATCCAATCGAAACTAGTTTCCTTGGGCAGAAGCAACCCAATTAGACCTTCATTAGGATAAGGAGTAATTGCCAGCATTGTACATGCCTCCACAGAATAAGGAAGGATAAAGAGTATCCGTGACCAAATAGAATTTCCCTCAGATATTTTAACAACTCCAGCACATTCTCTCTGCTTCAAATATGTGATAAATTCTTGAAACTGCAAAACAAAATTAACAAGTACACAGTTTCTTATCAGCGTCAAATGAAATTAATCTCTAGAACTCGGGATTTATATTTAAGAGGTACATTCTACTTGAACAAAGGAGGATAGAAGATGCAAGGAATGCACATAGGTCTAGCTCCAAATATACAAGTGGGAGAAACGCATTAGATATTCAACAAGACACAAGGTATCCTCTCTAGCCACCACTTTGTGCAGCCAATGTGCACATAATTGACTGCAAATGCAATCACATCATAACACCAGAAAGATACCTGCAATAGCATGGTTTCCACATTAACGGCCAACTGCTAGACCCTTGCACTTTAATGCTTCAGAAACAGAATAGCAAAAGAGAATAGAGCCTTTGCTCTGACTCTCAATTGCATGATAACAAGAAATTCTAGTAAGAACAGTAAAAGACAACTAAAATTTCTGGATAGCAGAAAGTTGAAAATTGAAAACCCCTGTAATTGTGTGAATTCAAGACTCGATAGATGGCAATTACGAGTAGTCAGAGACAGGAAACCGCCCATTTCTTAATTAACTTTACCTGTCAAAAGCATACACTACCTATTAACATGTATCACAAAAAGTTTGATTATTTCAGACTTATTAGTCTTAAGCGGCCTTTTACATAACATGTTATAAACAACAATATTAACATAAATACTACTAAAAAACTTTTAAAAATTTAACACTTTAAAAAGTTGGAATGCAAAGGTCATCCAGTTATCCAGCAAATACCGGAATAGGTCAACTATGCACCTAATGTTGGGGGTCCTTTTAAGATTGACTTGGCACTGCTTTGGACATTTTATGAATCACTGTTTTCGAATTCATTCTTTTTGAACTACAAGGATATTAAATTTTGGTGTGTGCAAGGATTTTGACTCTCTACTAGGAAACTACTTCAAGATAGGGTGATGTTTGCAACAATTTGCACTGGAATGAAATTATTCAAATGGTGTTGCTCTCGCTGTGGGCATAGAACTTAAGGTTCCTGGCAAGAAATTTGTACCGAAGTTACAACATACAAATTCAGAGGCAGAACAATTCCAAAAAAAATGTATTGGAAAAATCCAATTCAAAAAAATATGGGAGCAAACATCTCACTAATACTAATAATGGTAGGTGTTCCAAGGTTGAAATCTTATGATGGGTATTCTTCAAAAACAGAAGCTTTTCTGGTGTTCAATGTTCCAAAACCAAAATATCTTTGATGGGAACATCGTTAATCTTTCTAAATGTTGAAAGGCTCATAAAATTCAAATTTTAATATTTGTAAAGATSACAACATATTTAAAATTTTCCGGAGTCAAGAATAAAAAAAATTAGAAGGGCAATGTCCACATATTCAAGTTGACTGCAACCACAGAGACAAGGAGTGGTGAGAGAAAGACCAGTGGCATGTACAACAAAGACATCATACAGACCCACAACAAGCAACCACGAAATGGCACCCATTAAGTTATCAGACAGTGGACAGACAACAAAGATGCTTTCGCCCAGAGAGATGCCAAGGAAGTTCTTGATACTTATTACTTAAGATTCATGAAGTTTGTGAGACAGACCATGCACAGCAAGACGATCTTAGAGTGAGAGAATTGCAGGCACAAAAATGTAGGGCACAGAGGAAAGACGTCCATGAATTGGAGACACCAAGAGGGAATGATTTTGTAAACTGGTATAAAAAAATAAAAAAAAACCTGGAACATATGAAAAATAAACCCAGAATCAGGAATCTGGAATATGACGGAATTGAATTGAATTGAATTCTGCTACTATGATTTGTACCATAGAAATTTGTAAATATCAAGGCTGTGAAATTAAATCTTCTTGTAACACATCATTCCCTTCTCGTCCATAAAATATGAGACGGATTCATTATGTAATTGATGCTAAGCTTACAAATGTGGCGACAATTATTTATACCACTAAAATGCAACCTTGCAATCTATGTTTAAGGATCAACTCTGCATGGTTAGGACCCCAACAAAAGAGGCCAAAATTAGGATAAACTCAAAGAATACATCAGTGGACCCCCAATGTGGTTTTCTATACGATCAGCAAATTAGGGACAATGCAGCCTAAATTGCTACAGGTTTCCCCAGGTGGTTGGGAGTTGTCCAAGGTTGCTCCAAATCTTCCACATCCTAGAGGAGCATCTGCCCACAGGGTGAAGTTGTTTAGGTTCCTGTTATCCCCATTTTGTGGATAACTAAGGAGATTATTTCTCGAGGCCCTCAGGYAGCAGATATGGAGTGCCGAGAGACTACATGACCAGCAGTGCCCTTTTGCACAGTTGGAGACCCCTCTCACCACCACAGATGGTCACAGATTTCCATATGGCATCCACYACATCAGTTGGCTTCTGGAAGGAAGTGGRCCTTGCTCCATGAGGTACAAGTCAGTATTATGGTGAGCATCATTTCAATATTTAAGCCAGTTGAGTATGTTGTATCTTAGATTGCTCTAGATTTCATGATATGTGCTTGGACATTATGCCTTTTTCCATGCTTCACCTTGGTGGTTGACACTGTGCCCTAGTCAGTGGTTTTCCCTAGGGATGGGTTTGCTACTAGGAACTCCCTTAAAGAGCCATCGTACCATTCCCGACCATACTTACCACTTTCCATCATTATTCTCCTCCATTTCCTTATCTCTTGGGATTTTAAGGTGCATTGACTCAAGAAGGGATTGTCCCCCATTCTATGGGAAGAAGGGGCTGAAGGCCAAGAGGGATTGATGTTGGGTAAAAGATAAAAGCCTTGTATGAACCTTCCAGATGCTTCGCCCAGGGATCACCCAAGAAAGTAGTGAAATGCTTATCTTTGAGTAAAGGGGGCCCACAATATAATAAAGAATGTTGAAAAGGTCAGTTGAAGGATAGGAGGTTTCATCACGAGCCGACCTATCACGTCCATGAATATCTAGTGGTATGACATTGCCATCATCTGGTAACCAAACCAGGGTAATGGCTCTTAGTTGCATGGCCGAGAGAAAGGAGGTTTCATCATGAGCCAACCTTCGAATTTCCACTAGGTGTTTGTGGGTGACATTGCCATTATCTGGTCACCACGCCAGGGCAGTGACCTTCAACCTCTCCTTAAAATTATGAAATAATAAAAGAATGGCAATTAGTGGGCTTGGAAAAAGTGCATTGTGGACGAAGGTACCACACACCCTCTACAAAGCCACCCATAAATGAGACACTACAACCCCTTGTATGTCATGAGCCCCATGCCCATTGAGCCTTGACCCCAACCACTTCGCCCACTTTACATGGCTTCGAGAGGGATCTCTTGGAAACTCTACTTGACCTAGGGCAAGATCTACCGAATAGGACACCTCATCAACCCTCCCATATTCAAGCTTGACAAGTCGCACAGTGTCCTTGAGCAATTAATTGTTTGATATAGTGATCTTTGATGCACATGCTTAGGTGGCTCATTTATTGATTGGATTCACTTATCATGATGTTATGACTTGAGATCCTTGGAGGGCATGCTCATTTATCTTTGCAGGACCTAGTTGGTGGAGAGTTTTGGGAGAACAAGCCTAGCTTGGGCTTCCATGGGGCTGCAAGCCCACAGGTTGGATGCCAAGGGTCCACATGTCGGATCATAGAGATGAAATATTGAAGGCCTAGAGGACAGTTGGATGGACCTATCCCATGCTTCACTTGCCAAACGACTTGCCTAGGAGAGGCAAAACGTCACCTCCTAGGGCATGATGTCACTTTTGGGGGCTAGGGTTTGGCGATGATGTAGCCACTCATTGACGCATCGACATTTTGAGGAGGTCTTCACCATGAGGAGATTGCCTAGATGCTTAACATGTGGCCTTTGGAGGCCTACCAATGCTTCTCCAACACCCACAAATTCTTCTAAGTGGCAAAGCCGCAAAACGTCCCTTAAAGGGGAGACATCCATGTAAATTAGGGTTTTACTTGTGCAAAAGTGAAATTTTAAATGAATTGTTTAATATTATTTTGTTAAAGGGGGCAAGATTAGGGTTGTTGACCCCTAGTCTTGTGGTTTACCCCTTAATTTATGGACAAGTCACCTTAGTGACATTTTGTATAAATAAGAGATCATAAGATCTCATTTGGACATAACTCTCCCTCTTGTGAGAGGAATTGATCTGAAATTTTCGCTACACTTGGCTATATTTGTCTCTTGTGCACTTGTTTATGGTTGTTTCTTGTGAATAGTTGATGGAGGAGTGAGGCGCTAGCCTTGGAGAAATGCTTTTTAGCTTTTATGGTGGATTATCTTAGCATCTTTCTTGATTTTGGTATGGTCTTTTACTCTTATGCTATCATTTTTTCAAGTCAAGGATTGTTGTGCTAGAAACTAAGTGGGAAGTAAGAGTATTTACACCCCCCACTCTAGTCTCCATCATTAATTGCTTAAAATGCATTGATGTTGCAAGGGTTTGTTTGAGGAAGTAAGAAGATTTACACCCCTCGTTCTCAAACCCTAACTAGAGATACTTGCCTTGGGAAGTAAGAGGATTTACACCCCCAAGGAAGTAGCATCTCTAGTTCATTTATTTGATTCCATTAACCCAATAGTAAAGGCACTAGTCATTTATTTTTTGCATTGGAGATATAAAATCATTGCCTTGGGAAATGTGAATTTTTATCTTTTGAAAGATCTCTTGCTTGGAGTTGGTTTGCCACATTGAGAGGTCTTTTCCCCTACTAGGGCGTCCCCTCTCTCCCACTACTTAAATTGTTGTTACAAACTTTAACCTACAGCCATTAGGGCTGATCTAACCTAGATAAACTACTAACCATAACTCCTAAACTAACCCTAGACTAGCTCCTAAATTTTACTCATTAACTCTACTAACTAGGGTGCATCTTTTGGGCTACTTGTTGGCATCTTTTGATGGTGTAATTTGCTGATAAAAGTGAATGAAAGCTACAGCCATAAGGGTACAATTTTCTGCAGAAAATACATGTTATAACAACTTGCTTTGTTTAGCCTCAAAGTGCCATTTTTCAGTCATAATCGGTTGTCATACTCATTGATAATATTGTGGATTGACCTTATGCTTTACATGCTAATTTGAATGTCTTACTTGCTGATATAAACTGTCATCTACTGCTGCAAATTAGGGACAGCAAGCTTAACTTGCTGATCCATACTAACATATATCATTGCAAGTTGGATTTTCTTGTGTCTCAGGCAGGTACTATCATCCGAAAAAGTACTATACCTTTGGGGAAACAATCACTTGACTTACAAGGCATTTCTTCCCACATTTCACTCCATTTAGATTTGACTTCTAGGGGCTCCACTTCCATCTCTATCCATCCCCATCTCATTCCCCCTAGGGTCATTGGGATCGCTTCCCCTAGAGTGACCTAGTCACCCTTGAAGTGCAAGACCTACARCGAGGTGACATTGGGTGTAGKATTCCTAAGTTGTAGCACTTGCTTTTGTGGTTGGGTCGGGCTTTTCCCAACCTACAACTTGTGCTATAATAGTTCCAATACGACTATATAAGGGGATCATTTCTGTTAATTTTTTATCATCACTGCAACTTCATGTTGTCTTAGCTAGGGCAAAGGAAGTCACTGAAATGGGACTCCTGCCATGAAATTAGTCTTCCGTAACAAATTTTTTGCTTCCACCACACAAAGAAGACTTCAGATTGCATGACAATTACACCTGCCATGGATTAAGGGAGAGGAAAGAGAAAGAGCAATTATTCATAAGACAATATTCAATTCATGCCAGGACTTCAGAATATGTGGACCACATTTTATCATTTGTTCTCTAAGTTACCATTTTATCATTAATAAAACTATCTTATCTAAATTACATGGTACGTGGATGTTGATAAGGTGCAATTGCAGTATAGTGTTGATATTATGGTAGCTGCAGGAGGTATTTACCTCCACGTGTAAACCTGACGAGAATAGAATACTCTGGAAAGCAAGAAGAAACCCTAATGAGTTGGCTAATAACCCTAGAAGACTTGTTGGCTCAAGAAGATAATTTATATTAGGTTATTAACCTCCAAGAGAAGAAGTTGGCTAGAAATAATAATAATATACTGAACAGACAGGTACCCAGAAGGAGAAGTCAGCCCCAGTAAATCTGTCAGAACCACTATAAATACAGGGCGCCAGTCTCTCATTTGACCATCTCAGCAGTTGCAGAGAGCCAGTTCTGCGCAGTGCAGTTGCAGTCTTGTGCGCAGGTTTGGAGGAGAGTTGTTGGTGCAGCTGCTGCACCAACAGCTAGCACTTACATTTTGTCTTGGACTATCTCTTGGCTAGGGTTTGGAACATCTGATCATCCTTTGTTGATGCGCTATCCTTGGGGAAAGGTGCGCTACCCTTTGTATGGCTATCTGGCCTAGGGTTCGCTTCCGGAATGATTCTCTGTGAAGGTTAAGGTGCTCAGAGGGTGGCTTCGGCCTATGGTTGGGTGTCAATGGTAAAACGAGCACACCTAACAGGTTATGGGCCCACACCTCCTTCATTCAGTCTAAAAGCTGGAAGGAAACATAGTCGTAGGATATTGAGCTCACTGAGGAACTGCCACTAGGATTACTAGCAGGAGCAGCTTCCAAGACACTGCAGCTAGGGTTACTAGCAGGTGCAATTGCAAAAACCCTAATCCTCTTGTTGAGGCACCTTAGGTGAAGGGATTGACCTAATCTTCGGATAGATTGGTGCGCCCTAGCCCAATGCATCTACTGGTACTCTCAGAAAGCCAAGACGTGAAATTTGAATTTCTGGTCAAATCTAGGGTTGACCAAGTCAAGCAGCCATGACTTACTCTATGATGTCAGAGAACAAGTTAGATGGAGCCTCTAACTTCAGAGCGTGGAATACAAGGATTGACCTCATCCTTGCCAAGAATAAAGTGCTGGATATCGTGAAAGGAAAGATCATGAAGCTAGAGTTTGAAAAAGGAAAAGAGAAGGAACCGTAGAACGTTGCAGCTATGGAGAAGTTCAAAGACAGTGATATCAATGCTATGAGTATCATAGTGGAATCTATAAAAGACCACCTGATACCCTACATCTCCCATCTTGACTCATCGAAGAAGATGTACGATGCCCTAACAAATCTCTTCTTAGTCAGAAACATT
>JASDQU010227519.1:0-16740 GCA_032191745.1 Picea mariana | reverse complement strand
GTACTGCTAGAAAGTGAGCTAATTTCTTCTGTAAGAAAATCTGAGTTTTCTGTTGTAATTTTATCATCCCTATGAAGCCAATAAAGCCCCTCCTTTGCTGGTTTTCCCCACACTGGAGTTTCCATGGTATTTCTGGTGTTGTCTATTTTTTTTGTGCTTGGTTTCTGATAGCTTCTGCTGTGTAATGTTGGTTAAATAACTGAGCTGTAAGTTATTTGCATAATTTCTAGAATTTATATCAGCAAGTATAATTACTGAGATACTAAATTATTGGCAATAATTTTTGTGCTGAGTTATAGGAAATTAACAAAAGGTACACATTCATCTCGATTTTCAAACTCAATTTTTCATAGTTATATAAATCTGATTTTTAAGGAGTTATAAGGATTTCTAATTTATATTGAAATTATAAGCAGATTTTTGTGAAGTTATAAGGAAAAAAATATGGCTAATATTAATAATTTCATGATGCCCGAGTCTAATAAATTAAATGGAAAAAAGTCTCCTGCCTAGAAACAAAAAATGGAGCAAATTTTGTCATATAATGATCTTTCAGAACTAGTTAGGAGGACAATTCCAAAACTTGACCCCGTGACTGATGACCATAAGCGGAAAAATAAAAATGCATTACTTCTTCTTAACTTTGCTTTGGAGGATTATCTTCTTCTCCACATTTGCGGTATTACTAATGCTATTGATGCTTGGAAGAAGTTAAAGAATTTATATGAAACTTCAAATGAACTTTAAATTGTATTGTTGAGAAACAAATTAACCAATTTAAAGATGGTAGAATCAGATTCCATTGCAGATCATGTTTAGTAGTTGTAAGAATTGAAAAATGAATAATCAGCAATTGACACAAACATTAAAGATAAGGAATTTATAACCATTTTGTTCAATAGCCTACCTGATGTATATCACAATTTTGTAACTTCATTTTGTGTATCTTCTCAAAATCAAGTTCCCACATTTCAAGAAGTTGTAGGCTTACTACTCCAACAAGAGCAATGACTCAAGAAAAATGAACTTTCAGAACCAGATAGAGATTTTACAGGAAGACATAGAGGAAGAGGTCGTGACTGAGATCATCGAGGAGGAAGGTACAGTTGGCATCGAAATTGGAGGCCAAACTCTTAATATCAGACAGGTACTTCTCAAAGTTCTAAGCATTGCAATTATTGTAGTAAGAATTATTATAATGAGGAAGAGTCTTATCTTAAGCAAAGACATGAGGCTAATCGGAATAGAGGTAGAGGAAAAAGTCAAGGGGGAAGCATCAAAGTCATTTTGTAGAAAGTAGTATAGTGGTTTCACAAACTAAACCTACCATTGATTACCTACTTATGGCTTCTCATAGACATCTATGCTTCTCAATGTGTTTAGTACACTGATTCGAAAGCCACCAAACATACGACTGGTAAGCCCAGTCACTGGATTACCTGTGCGCGCTCGGTGGAAATTGTCTCCGAGCATACTTGCCCATTGCACAACCCTTGCAAGGGTCATGCTTTTCTCCTATGAACTTAGGCAATCCAGTGACTGCCTGTCTCAAGTACCCCAACGCACCAAAGTGTAAGAGCGCCATCCTCCCGTGCCACAAATCTCCAATGTATGTGGTAGTGTTGATTAATGCTCTTKCTGGCTCWACCTCTAATCTGTAAACTTTCTCCTCTAGAACCCAAATGATCCTATTCATCTTTATTCTGGACCCTGCTAGTCTCACGAACACCTTTCCATCACAGAAAGTGACCTYATAACCACCTATGATTTATGAACATAGGATATGACATAACCAAACATCACTTTTGTAGTTGGAAATGTTATCAACATTTCTAAACTCTCCTAGGGAGACACATTGGAATGCAACAAAGAGAGTATATCAAAGGTATCTCATAGTTTGGTATTGTACTTGAAAAAAATGATAACTTCACGTTGAAAGGCTTTTCAGCTAAACAATTTGTAGGTGATATAGATGCAACAAAATCTACAACAGGTTATGCTTTTACCCGGGGTAGTGGAGTGATTTCATGGGCAAGTAAAAAACAACCTTTAGTAGCTCTTTCCACAACAGAAGCACAATACAAAGCAGCAATTGGAGCAACATGTGAAGCAGTGTGGTTACATAGAATTTTATGTGATTTGAAGCTTCCACAAATGCAGCCTACAACTTTACACTGTGACAACCAAAGTGCCTTCAAGATGACGAAAAATCCAATATATTATTCGAGAATAAAACATGTCAAAATTCAGCATCCCTATATCAGAGAACAAGACTAGAACAAAGAGATAGAACTGATTTATTGTAGGTTCCAAGATCAAGTGGCAGACATCTTCACCAAAGCACTCAACAAGGATAAGTTCGAAAAATTTCGAGTGATGTTAAGAGTTGTGGAAAATTAAATAAACATTAAGAGAGGGTGTTAGATATTGTAATGTTTATTTTATCTGAGTAATTAATGTTATGTACTAAAACAATAATGTCATGTAGTGAAAATAAGTCATAGGTGATAAATGACAATTATGTTATTGTATTTATGAAGTTAGATAAATTCGGTGAGTGGCTCCTAACAAAAATAATGAAACTTGCTAGATATATAATATTTATACAACACTACTTTATGTAATTTAAAACACATTGATATACTACATATCTCTCATTCAGTCTCTCACTTGTCTCTTGCATATTCTCCATCATAGTTTAACAACACAAACCATCATCTAAGTCATGTTTGGAGCAGCCCTTTTATGTTTGGAGTACATTTTCACACTCATCTTCTTCCTCCAAAGGATCTGCACTATGGGAGACTATTCTGGACAGGATAGGTATCCATATCTCACTCTTTGCTCTTCCAAGGAAATTGCCTCCCTTTCCCTTTGCAGGCGTAGAAAAGGCTGGTTCTTGGAGGCCACTTCATTTCTCCTATCCCTTGGCATTTTTATAGAGCACCTCCCTCCTTTTAGTTATTCTTTGGATGCCCCCAGTCATCTCCTCCCTACTAAAGGGGAGATCAACAGAATTGTTAGGGATGATACCTATTGGGATGAAAATAATACAATAATATAAAATTCATCCAAGATAAATTCTCTTATATTTTGAACTTCCTCAGCTCCTAGCTATTTAAAAAAGGTGAGAAAACAAACATGAAAAAGGCATGCACTAATTATGCCTAAGTTTCCTCCTGCAAAATGGTTGATAAGCTGAAAATAGCTATAACTTAGCATGGATAAATTTTCTRAAATTGTCTAACAAATAAATCTATTGATCTTAACTTTAAATTCACATTAATGTGTTAAGTTAAGCTCAATGAAAAATTAAAATAAAATAAGACTAGATAAATACAAATTCACCCAAAACTGGATTTCAACCGCTAGGGGGSAATTTGACTCTTTAGGCAACCTTGCTGAAGGGAAGACCACCATTTTTACTTATGATTTTGGTAAGAAAAAAATTGTTCTAGATGACAATGTCATAGAAACTGTGACAAAAATGTTGTGAATCCAAGTTACAGCGATTGATGGCCAATTTTGACTTTTATGTGAAAAAACCYCATAAGATTTTGGCTAAAATATGCATTTTGATCCAAAAGTAAAAATTATAAAGTGTTAAGGCTGTAGGGCTTGTCAACCTACCTCATTTCCATGTGAACACCTTTTCTAGGAACAAATATAATGTGAAACATTGTTATTGGAGTAGCTTTCTTCTACTACTCTATGTAGCCATTCACTAAATCTGACACCAAATTGCAGGTTACTATATTCCTATGACACCAGAAATATCTTGACGTAAACTTATGGGCTAAATTCATCCAAGGGCACAACTAATTCAGTTTGTTTTCATTGCATTTAAACAAGAGTCCTTAATAAGCTAGTAAGTCAATTTTTATGTAATAGCAAAATAAGCCTACCATGGGAGCATAATGCACAAGGGTTGGAGATAGATATCTCTCCAGTGCTTCTACCCACTGACTGGTCCCAGATGCTTTACCAGGATCATCTTTCTGACAGCCTTCGCTACATTGCACTTCATATGTGGAAAGAGTTGGCAAAGACCTGATTGGTCTTGGCAATACTGATATAAAAAAAGGATTGGGTGGTCCATCATCCAACAAATCATCCGTCCCTTTAAAACCAGACACAGCTCGAAGATATTCATCCAATACCTGCATTTACAAATGTAAGTTCAAGTTGAGATTATATTACTTTTCTCAGGTGACCAAAACCAGCTGATATGGTGACCAAAACCAGCTGATATGACTGAACACCAAACTAGCATATAAGCTACAACTAACGAGGGAGTATAACAAATGTCGGTAAGAGATTATTCAAAGACACAAGAAAAATATCTTGAGCAATATGAAAAACATCAATCTATCCTTATTGAATATAAATGCATTAGCATATAAAAACCATGTGAAACGACTACATCTAGAATATGTCTCCAAAAGCCAAAAAACTAAATTGGGATAACAAATATCTTTATCCAATCCAACCACACTATACAAATGTGATGTACAGGAAAGGCTCTAGAGTATTATCTTGATGCATAGATGATATGTACATAACTGATGGCGGTTGGAACAGAAGTAGAGTAGAATTCAAAACTAGAAGTCATTAAATAGTAAATACTTACACATGACAAAATGATGCACTAAAAAACAATTTTGCATATGACACCAGAAAAATTTTATATATGATGTGAACAAGCAATAGTTAACAAGTAGGCTAAATGAACTTTGATGATGAAACCCAAATTTACAGAAGTATTTCTAAACAAGCAATGGTCCACAAAACAAAGAGTTAAAAACGATTTGAAAAAGAAATTCTTCCAAGAAAAACGAAATTTCAAAAACTTAAACTTTGCTATCATAAAAATGAAACTTATGTGCATAGAATTCAAAGGTAGAAGCCATTACATGTTTGGACTGTTGAAGCTTTTGTAGCTTCGGGAAGCATTCCCACAAGATGCCAAGGTGTCAGGCATGTGGGAATCTTCGTTGGCACCAGTTTAGCCTTTCGTTTCAATGAAATCGGCCTAGAAATAAGGCTAGGGCCTCATGGGCAAGTTGATGGGCTTTGTGGACTTGTGTGGGGGTGTCACACCCACAAAGAGGATTAAAATATTCTAATTAATTGTTGAGTTTAGAAGGGGTGCCTAAACTCACTCATAAGACTCCTATATAAGGAGAGGAGAGATTGTGACAAATCTCATTGTCATTATGGAGTTAGTATAAATGAGAGTGCACTTGTGCTAGGAGATTGAAAATTTCAGCAAGGGAAATTCTGCAATTGCGAGGTAATCTGGCCTAAGGTTCTTGGTGATTTTCTGTTTCTGGTTTTGGCCAAGGAAGGCTTCTGATTTTCAACCACACAGGTGAGGAAGAGAGAGGAGTAGGGATGCACATGTGGGAGAAAGGTACAGCCACACATATGAGACAAGCCGCACGTGTGAGTTGACTGTACAGTATGCACGTGTGAAGGAAAACAGTACTGAAGACAGCCGCACATGTGGTACGGACAGCCCACACATGTGGTACGGACAGGCTGTACGTGTGAGGGCAGAAAGGACAGCCGCACGTGTGATTTTCTGAAGGGTTTCATGCTGCACGTGTGAGACTTGGGTAGGTACGGCATGTCTATACTTCTGACGTCAGCAAGTGTACAGGTGGCAACTGCAACTGATCCACAGGCAGAGGAATTTCCAGCTATTTTGCTGATTTTTTTGTTATTGGAGGACAAGGTTGTCCTCAGATTTTTGGTGATTTTGTATTGGCTGGGAGGGTTCGTTTTAGCCTCAGAATTTTTGAAATTGACAAAATTACAGGACAGAAAATTTGTGTTTCATATGTGTTGATGATTCATCTCTGATCTTGTTGTTTCCGTTGCATATATTTTCAGTAAATAATTTTCAGTGTAAAATTGTTCAATGATAACAACTGGGGTTTACTGTTGCATCTGTTAATGTTTTGGTAGCTGCGGGAGGTACTTTCCCTCCTAGATGACCTTTCCTAGACGAGAGGAAGATTCCAGAAGCAAGAGAACCATTGAACAGATGTGGAAATACCCTAAAAGAGAAGTCGGCCTAGAAGCATAAAGAACAAAGAAGTGGCACCTTCCCAAAAGAGAAGTCGGCCTAGTAAAGAGGACAGGAAGACTATAAATAGGAGGTGCCTTAGCTCATTTGGACACACTCACTCAAACTCTCTCATCTACACAGAATTAAGGCGCAAGTCTGAGGAAGGGTGACGCAGCAGCTGCAGTAACAAAGATTCTTCTTGTTCAGTCTTTCTGGTATTTCTCTCTTGTGCGCTACCCTTGGAAAAGGTGCGCTACCTTGGTATTGTGTTGTTGTTGCAGTTGGGGTGGTATTTCTAGCTAGCCTTTGTACTAGGGTTTATCTCTTGGTTCATGATTGGACTTCCTTTGTGAATGGAATCTGTCTAAGAAAGGTTGTTGGGCTTTTCCCCCATTTGGGGTTTTCCTAGGATAAATCTCTTGTGTTCTTTTGTCTCTTGTTTATGCTGCTATTGCTCAGTACATGATAGATATAAGTTAATGGTAAGGAAGTAAAAGAACAACCAGTAACTCTAATGCTCTGTAAATAAAGAAAATCTAACATGGTATCAGAGTTGGTTACCTTCAGAACTCTCTGACCACCAGAAGGAAGATCATTTGCAGCATCACCTTGACGTTGCACCGTAATATATTTGTCAAGCTCATTGAGCACTAGTTCCAAAGGTGTTGGGACTTGTCTTTACACAGAGTAGTGCGCCCTACCATAGTGCACCCCTTGCAACCCTCAGTATGCAGTTTGGTGAAGTTTAAAAAATCGAAGTTTTTCAGAGCTAGGGTTTCTACCAGCGAAAATGTCAACCAGCATGAGTTGAAGATAGATTGGATGGAGCAGGTAACTTCAAATCCTGGAAGCACATAGTTCTCCTCATCCTACAAGAGAATGAGTTATTGGATCATATCAAGCAGATGCTTCCAGAACCAGAAGAAGAAGACGCAAAAGCAAAGTTCAGGAAGAATGTGGTCAAGGCCAAGAGGATCTTGACAGACTCAATAAAGGATCATCTGATACCTAATGTATCAAAACTGAAGACATCGAAGAAAATGTTTGATGCCCTAACCAGACTTTATGAAAGTAAGAATACCAGTCGAAAGCTTACTCAACTCAGAAACATGACAATGAACAAGTCAGAAACAGTAGCCAACTATTTTATGAGGATCTCGCAAATCAAGGACTAGTTAGCATCCATTGGAGATCCAGTAGAAGACGTTGAACTTGTGACTACTGCACTAAATGGATTTCCCTCCTCTTGGGATCCATTTGTTCAAGAAATTTGCGCCAGAAGCAAATTGTCCAAGTTCAACAAGCTATGGGAAGAGTGCACCCAAGAGGAATCCAGGTTGATATCCATGTCACGGAAGACTAATGATGATGAAAATCAAGCACTTGTTGCCCAAGTGAAGAAGAGAAAGGAAAGGGAAGAAGGCAGCCTGAAGAAGTCTAAGAAACCACACCATAGGAAGGATGTGTCAAATATCAGATGCTACACCTGCAAGAAGATGGGACATTATGCCTCACAATGCCCTCATAAACATGAAAAGGGAAAGAAGAAGAAGCACCATGCACATACAGCAGAAGCTAAAGAGCACAAGTCAAAGGATGAAGAATTTGTATTTGTTTCAGCACTCATAGGAACCATCACTCAAGGGTGTGACGCTCTGCTCATAGATAGCGGTGCTTCCAAGCACATGACCCGATCCAGAAATTCTCTTTCAAATCTGACAAAAAAGAGCTCATCCCTTCAAGTGGATCTTGGAGATGATTCCAAGCATGCAATCAAAGGCGTTGGAGAAGCCTCCCCACAACTTGACTAAGGTAACCGTCTTTTAATTAAGGATATTTTGTTTGTACAAAACTTGAAGAAGAATCTACTTTCCATCTATGCTTTAGAAGATAAATGTTTTAGGGTAGCTTTTGTGGATGGCCAAGTTCTTCTATGGCCCAAGAATTCAAGCATTGATAAAGCTACCATGATTGGTGTCCGAGAGGGAGGACTATATAAATTGAAGGGACACCATGAATAAGCCCTTGTACACAACAGTGTCAACTCAAGTGAGCTATGGTACCGAATACTTGTTCACATAAACTATAGAGCACTACCGATATTGGGCAAGATGGTTATAGGTTTACCCGACATTCAGGTAGAACATGATGGAGCATGCAAAGGTTGCGCACTTGGCAAGAATGTCAAGGGAAGCTTTACCAGCAGTGATAGCAGATCCAAGGGTATCCTGGACATCATACACTATGAAGTATGCGGACAGATGACGGTGCCATCCTTAGGCAACTTTGTATACTATGTCTTATTCATAGATGACTACTCTCGAAAGACATGGATCTACTTCTTGAAAGCAAAAGACGAAGTCTTCCACAAGTTTCAAGAATTCAAGGCCTTAGTTGAAAATCTCTCCGAAAGGAAGATTAAAGTCTTGAGATCTGATAATGGAGGTGAGTACACCTCAAAGGAGTTTAAAGACTTTTGCAGAGAAGCAGGGATTAAGAGGGAGATAACAACTCCCTACAACCCCCAACAGACTGGGGTTGCAGAAAGAAAGAACAGATCCATTGTAGAAGCAACAAAAGCGATGATCCATGACCAAGGCCTACCCATGAACTTATGGGTAGAAGCATCCAATACAGTTGTGTAAGTCCAGAATAGAAGTCCTCACAAGATAGTGGGGAAAAAGACACCTGAAGAGGTGTTCACTGGAACGAAAATAGAAATCAGGCACTTAAGGATTTTTGGTTGTCCAGTGTTTATACATGTTCCAAAGGAAAAGAGAACAAAGTTGGAACCTTCGGGAAAGAAGGGCACATTCGTTGGATATAGTGAGACTTCGAAGGCTTACAGAATACACATTCTCGGGCAGAGGCAAATTGAGATCAACCGTGATGTGACATTTGATGAAGATGAAGCCTTCAGAAGATCAAGGGAGTCTCACATGGATGAGGACCAAGAGGAGCAGGAGGCTCCAAGAGAAGCAGTCATGGAAGACTCTACACCAGAGGAACCCATTCCAGAAGTTCAGAATGAGATGGTAAAGTCAACGAAACCTGTAGATCCACCCAGTGAAGCTGCAGTCAACAGAAAGAGACCAGCTTGGCTCTGGAACACCTTGCAGGAAACTGGAGGACAAGCAACTCCCAAAGGCTCTTTTATAGGGAGCAAGAGACCACATAAGTTTTCCATCTATGCGGCACTGATGAATAGCATCATTGATTCAAAGCCTTCCAGCTTTGAAGAAGTTGCTGAGAAGCAAGAATGGAAGGATGTCATGATGGAGGAGTATCAATCTATCATGAAGAATGATTTGTGGGAGGTGGTTCCAAGACCAGAAGGGAAGTCAGTAGAAACTTTCAAATGGATCTACAAGATCAAGCATGCTGCAAACGGCAACATAGAGAAGTACAAGGCAATATTTGTGGCTAGGGGATTCTCCCAGAAAGAGGGAGAAGACTACGATGAGACAGTTGCTCCTGTAGCAAAGTACACTTCCATCAGATCGATTATTGCGATTGCTTCCACAATGGGATGGAAATTACACCAGATGGATGTCAAGACTGCCTTCTTGAATGGTGTAATAGAGGAAGAAGTGTACATAGAGCAACCACAAGTTTTTGTGATCCATGGGAAAGAGTCCCATGTTAGCAGATTAAAGAAGGCCTTGTACGGATTGAAGCAGGCACCCAAGGCATGGTATGCCAGGATAGATAGCTACCTGATGAGATTGTGATTTACCAAGAGTGATGCGGATTCCAACCTTTACTATAAGGTTGAGAATGGTTGTCCGTTGATCTTGGTTCTATATGTGGATGACTTGTTTCTGACAGGAGATTAGAAGCTCATAGTTGGGTGCAAGATGGAGCTCGCTTTAGAGTTCGAGATGAAGGATCTAGGTCTGATGCATTACTTCTTGGAATTGGAGGTGTGGTAGAGATCAAATGAGATTTTCCTTAGCCAAGGAAAATATATTGTTGAGATCCTGCAGAGATTCGGGATGATGGACTGCAAGTCTATGGCCACACCTATGATGATAAATATGAAGCTTTTGAGTGATTCATCTTCAAATTTGGTGGATCCCACCATGTCCAAACAGCTGATTGGATCCTTGATGTACATAGATAACACCAGGCCGGACATATGTTTTGCAGTGAATGCCTTGAGTCAATACATGGTTGAACCTAGACATGTACATTGGATGGTAGCAAAACATATGTTGAGGTACCTGCGTGGTACGATTGGATATGGATTAAGATATGTCTCGGGTGGAGATGTGAAGCTGTAGGGATATACAGACTATGACTAGGCAAGGAGTGCAGTGGATCGAAAGTGTACTTTCGGATGTTGCTTCAATCTGGGATCAGGTATGATCTCATGGTTGAGCGGGAAGAAGACATCAGTGCACTCAGTACAGCAGAGGCAGAGTATATCACAACTAGTGTGGCGAGTCGTGAAGCACTGTGGCTTCGGAAGTTGCTTGCAGGGATATTTGATCTAGAATTGGAGCCAACTTTGATACATTGTGACAATCAAAGTTGCGTAAGGATTTCAGAGAACTTTGTCTTTCATGACAAGTCAAAGCACATAGAGATCAAATATCATTACATCCGAGACATGGCGCAGAGAGGAGTTATAAAGCTCCAGTACATATCCACGGATGAGCAAATAGAAGACATTCTCACCAAGCCTCTGTCTAGAGTGAAGTATGATTACTTCAGAGACAAGCTTGGCATGATGCAGAATGTCCACCCTCGTTGAGAGGGAGGTGTGTTGTTTCTCCTCATATCGTCTAACCCCTCTGGCCAAGGGTTCCCTAGATCATTCATGTGAGGCGACTGAGGGGGTAATGCACTGTCGAACCTGATGAGAGAAGAAACATCACACGCATAGTCATGAGGACTATGGGAGAGGACTATGGGAGTAGCTTTCTGCTATTGGATGAGACTATAACTATTGTTGATGGCATTGTAGGAGTTGTGTGCTACTAGCCGATTGTTGCATAGTTATAGAAACATCGACTATGGCTATGGCTGATGGCATGGTAGTAGTTGTGTGCTACTAGTTGATTGTTGCAAAGTTAGAGACTATGACTATGGTTGATGCATGGCAGTAGTTGTGAGCTACTAGCTGATTGTTGCATAGTCATAGCGATTGCAGACTATGATTATGGTTGATGGCATGGTAGTAGTTGTGTGCTACTAGTTGATTGTTGCATAATCATAGAGATTGTTGGACTGCATAGTGATAGCTTGTGTAGCTACCAGTTGATTGCAGGATAGAGACATTGTGTCTCTGGACAGTAGTTGTGTGCTACTTGGAGTGTTTGTGTACCACTGGATAGTAGTTGTGTACTACTATGGATCCGCACAGTCGTGTTCTACTGGATGGCATTATAGTAGTTGTGCACTACTAGCTGATTGCCATGGAGACTACCAATTCACATTGGGAGTAGTTGTGTGCTACTTGATTGCAGAGACTGTGACAGATGATTCGAGCTATCGATGGCATTGTGGTAGCTGTGTGCTACCAGCTGATTGCAGAGTAGTCAGTGGACTACTAGATGAAGACATCCTGAAATATACCTCCCTAGCTAAGAGGGAGTGTTGATATTTTGGTAGTTGCAGGAGGCACTTTAGCTCCTAGATGACCTTTCCTAGACGAGAAGAAGATTTTGGAAGCAAGAGAACCATTGAAAAGATCTGGAAATACCCTAGAAGAGAAGTCGGCCCAAAAGAATAAAGAACAAAGAAGTGACACCTTCCCAGAAGAGAAGTCAGCCCAGTAAAGAGGACAGGAAGGCTATAAATAGGAGGCGCCTTAGCTCACACACTCACTCACACTCTCTCATCTACACAGAAGTAAGGCGCAAGTCTGAGGAAGGGTGACGCAGCAGCTGCAGTAATAGAGATTCTCCTTGTTTAGTCTTTCTAGTATTTCTCTCTTGTGCACTACCCTTGGAAAAGGTGCGCTACCTTGGTATTGTGTTGTTGCTGCAGCTGGGGTGGTATTTCTGGCTAGCCTTTGTGCTAGGGTTTATCTGTTGGTTCATGATTGGACTTTCTTTGTGAACGGAATCTGTCTAAGAAAGGTTGTTGGGTTTTTCCCCCATTTGGGGTTTTCCCAAGATAAATCTCTTGCGTTCTTTTGTCTCTTGTTTATACTGCTATTGCTTAGGACATGATGTATATAAGTTAATGGTAAAGAAGTAAAAGAACAACTAGTAACTCTAATGCTCTGTAAATAAAGAAAATCTAACAGCATCACTAATAGCCAATTTTCAGATCTGAAAATTAGTCACATAAGGTTGTATGTGAAAATTGACATGTACATGATAAAATGTACACTGAAAAACAAATTTGACAAATTTCCATATGTCGTCAACAAAATTTTGTATATGACATTAACAAAGAACAGTTAAATAGTATGCTAAATGAATTATGATACTGAAGCTCAAAATTTACAAAAGAACTTCTAAACAAGCAATGCTCCACAAAAGAACAAAGATTCTCAATAGTAATTCTTCCAAGATATAAAAAAAAAGCATTAAACTCTGTTAGCACAGAAATAAAACTTATGTCTTTAGTTTTTAGTCAGCTACATTTGGAAACACAAACAAAAAGTGTGTGCACTGAAAACATTACTTGTGTGTCATCTAGTTCATAAAGTGGGGCTCCCTTCAGTTGTATCTATTATCCCTTGAGCTAACACTACATCTAAATTAGTGTTCATTCCCCATATTAGTTATCCTGGCTCATACACTGGCATCATACTCTCTTCATGACCCGATCTCAGGAGTCAATGATCAACTAAGCACATTGTTGGACAAGTTCACTATGGAGAGTTCAGACTACTTAGATTGTCTAAGTATGAGCACACAGTTTTGGACATTGCAGAGGTACAAAGTATGTAGGATATTAATATAGGTATCATAGCAGATATCTATAAAGCCTACTTGAAATCCACATGGACTGATCCAAAACAACATTCTACTCCAACACTTCTTCACTACTTTCACACCTACGCAAACTCGGAATCGATCGAGGGTCAACTTCAACTCGGACTCGAACTCGGATTGACTTGGACCAATCTGATTTCAAGGACTCGGTTTACTAAAAAATACATAAAATACTTAAATTTTAATGAAAAAATTATATTTTAAAGATTCCAAACCATGATTCCAAAAAAATATTGAAATTGAAGAAAGCATTATGAAGCTCTGAAGAGATGGATTCCTTGGGAGGAAGGTGGGGATTTGAATTATCTGGATACTCAATCATTTCCAACTCAAAATCCTTTGTTTCTTCATGACCAGTTAATGACTCATCTATAGGCTTTTCCGGAATTTCTAAGTGAAACTCCTTTTCTTGTTCATTATGAAGCTCTGGCTCTATAGGGTCTGAATACTTGATACAAGCTTCTGCCTCTACAAGGCGAGCTTCCATGTCCTTTAACTGCATTGCATGAGCGAATCTCATGGCCTGGATGACATCTGTAAATTTCTCATCAAAATCTGGTGAAGCATCTGAACTGACTGTCTTTATAACTGGAGGTTCCTTCTCCTTCCATTTTTCCATGAAAGCATTAGTCAACTCTTTGTAAGTTCTAATTTGTTTATCCTTAAGTTTTGTAAACCAATCAAGATCATCACCATCAAAAGACAAGATAAACAATTTCATTCCCACATCTTCATATAAGGCATTGCAACACCATTTATTGAAGCAATGTGTAACTCTCTGAACATGATGTTTAGCATCAATAACATTATTACTTTGAAAATAAGGCAAATTTTCAATTGCTTTTTCTGGAATAAAATGTGGATAACCACTTATTGCAGAAAAATCAATAGGCTTATAAAGATCATCCATTTCTAAGCTAGACTTATTAAAAAAAGAAAATTCTAACAGAAATGGACTGGGACCCAAAAATTACTAAGGATCCTACGAGAAGAAAGCTTGCCTAATTTCCTCCAAAAACACCTTCGGGTTTAAGGATGAAGCTAAGCAAACCGTGAGTTCCTCCTTGCAGAATACTTTGTCAAATTATTTTGAAGTAGAGTCGCCAGATGATCAAGTTTATTATAAACAAACAAGAAGCATCAAACAAAGAAAAAGGCAAAAAGGAAAACAAAAGTCGTGACTGGGAATAGAAAGGTTTATCCCCGGCAACGGCGCCAAAAATGTTGTCGTCCTAATACACACCTGGGTTATCGTAGAAGAAACCTTCAATCCACTTGGTGTGTCCTTGGAGGCAAGTCTCGAGTCAAGGTGTTTTCACCTGATCCTCAACTCCTCCGTCTAGGCCAACTCCTAGCGAAGCCAAGGGGGATTGTCCCTATAAAAATAAAACTAAAGGCTTTATAAACTAAGCAAGAAAGAAAACTTTATTCTAGGAGTTTATTGCTTGAAATAAAACTTTTAATCACAAGATAAATTTAACACCACATGATACTTAACCAAAAAGGATGTTGCCTACATCATCAACCATGAGCTTTATGAATTATCAAATAAAGACAAGCATTTGCACTTATTAAACAATATAGAGATAAAATTTAAAGACCAGTGCTAAACATAAAGCAGTAAAATGTGATGTGATGAAAATGCCGCGTTAATTTTATCTTGAGTGTTTTAATTATGGCATTTGGTGTTATTAAAAGAGGTTTTGAAATCGTGAAGTAGGGATTAAAGTTTACACAAAGGCTCATTGACAGGTTTGACCAAGGGGACCCAGAGCTACCTTTTAGGGAGATCACACAGCTCAGACAAACAGGATCACCAGAGGCTTACATAGAAGAGTTTCAGAGGATAGCAGTTATGGTACAGGATGTGTCTCAATCGAGACTTATGATGCTCTTCACAGAAGGATTGATGTAGCCCTTGAGGGGCTGGGTCAAGGCTTTTAAGCCTACCAACTTGCATGATGCAATTTGGAAGACCAGCGACTTAAGGGTCAGCAGGGAAGGCGAGATTCACCCCTAGACCTCCTCTAAACCAAGGGGGTAGAGACCAAAGACCTCCCATGAACCAAGGAGGGAGAGACCCAAGGGGGCTTGACCAAGGAAGGGTTACAATGGATGAGCCCACTAGGAGGGAATTGAGGAGGAAGCAGTTGTGCTTCACCTACAAAGAACCATGGGATCCAACACACAAATGCATGGATAAGGGCAAAGCCCACTACATTGAGGTGATCTCAGATGATGAGGAGGAAGATTTCGGCCATCTACAGAACATAGAGGCAGAGGCCACAGGATAGGCAGAAGAGGAGGATGCAAGTCACGGCCTTACAGCAGATGAAAAGGTAACACTTGCATCCATCAACGGGGTGCCTAAATTCAACTCCTTCAAGACGACAGGGGTGCTACAAGAGCAGAAGGTCTCAGTTCTCATTGATGGGGGTGCCTCACACAACTTCATTGATTCATCCCTACTGCAAAGAAGACACATACCGATAGTTGAGTTTGAGGGATTCCGTGCGGAGGTAGCAGGGGGGCGCACTATGCCTTGTGATAGATACATTCCAGGAATGAAACTTACATTGGGCAGGCATGATTTGGCACAGGATTTCTATGTTATGGACCTTCCAGACACCAACATCATCCTTGGAGTACAGTGGCTTAGTACATTGGGGCCAATCACCATAAACTACAAAACCATGGAAATGTCCTTCACAGAAGAAAATGAGAAAAAGGTGGTTCTTAGGGGTATGACAGGCAACACACCGAGAGTGGTGACAAAAAAACGCATGGAGGCCATCTTCAGGAGGGAAGACATTGTTTATGCAGCAGAGTGTAGAATATTAGTCAGGGTAGACAAGAAGGGGGAAACTCACTACTCACCAGAGATCCAGAAAATCATTGACAGGCACAACAAGGTCTTTGAGCCTATACCACCAGGGGCACCGCCGGATAGGGGTTTGAGCACATCATAGAGTTGGAGGAGGGTGTGAAGCCTGTCATCACCACTCCCTACAGGCACCCCAAGAAATATAAAGATGAAATTGAAAAGCCCATTAAAGAATTGCTAGACATGGGCCACATCAGGCCAAGTTCCAGTCCCTTTGCATCTTCAGTAGTATTGGTGAAAAAGAAAGATGGGACAATGCGCATGTGTATTGACTACAGGGCTCTAAATAAGAAGACAATCAAAAATAGGTACCCCATCCCAAGGATTGATGAGCTATTGGATGAGCTCCATGGGACGGTGTACTTCACAAAGATTGACTTGCGCTCCGGATATCATCAGATAAAAATGAGGGAGCAAGATATCTCCAAGACTGCTTTTCGATGTCACTATGGACACTATGAGTTTTTGGTCATGCCTTTTGGGCTAACTAATGCGCCAGCCACCTTCTAGTCTTGCATGAATCATTTGTTCAACAAGCAACTAAGGAAGTTCCTATTGGTCTTCTTTGATGATTTATTGATCTATAGCAAAACTTGGGAGGAGCACCTTCAGCATGTGGAGTAGATTTTGGCTATCATGGAAGAGCAATCCTTATATGCTAAGGAATCCAAATGTGAATTTGGAATGACAGAGATCATTTTTCTAGGACACATCATTGGAGTTAAAGGGGTACAGGTACACCAAGAAAAAATACAAGCTATACTTGACTGGCCCACACCTAGGACACTCACAGAGTTGAAGGGGTTTTTGGGCATCTGTTGCTATTACAG
>JASDQU010227515.1:0-17315 GCA_032191745.1 Picea mariana | reverse complement strand
TATTATTGTAATAGAGCACTGCTCGATTGGAGGTTGCCCCCTCGAAGAGGCCTGTGAACATTGCTATCTGATTCAAAGTGCTATTTCTGTTGCTATTTCGTATATCATTTCTGTGCATTGTGAAGATTATGCTAGATATTTTACTTTTATTCTGTCATTTCTAGCATTTCATTTATGTTCTGCATATTTTATATATTTGGTATCTTGCATCTTCGTTACGCAAATTTAGTACCCACTTGCCTTTGGCTTTGGGAAAGTACAAATTATGTGATATCATGCACCATTAAAGTTCATCTTCCAAGATTTATTACTTATTTTTTCATCCTTAAATTTTTCTTCAGCTAAGGCTAGGAAGAGTGAACATGTTGAAAAATTACCCATTTCAGACATATGGCAGATGAATTCATTCATAGGCTCTTTGGGATTCTCAATGTGGTACTTTCTTTATGTTTCTCTATAGAGCCTAAAATGCTCAGTTGATGGAGGAGGGTAAGGGATAGTCGCATAGGTTAGATCCATATTTAGGCAACCTCCCATGTGGGCTCCCCATTTTCTAGAAATAAGAATTCCCCAAGAATCAGGAACATCAATTACAAGCACATCCATTTTGAAGGAAAACTCTGGGTGGAAAGCTAACTTGAATGGAAAAAATATGATGATTCCATGGGTTTCAATTTCCTGGAATCCATGGCACACACATTGTGATAAGGTCTTGTAACTTTAAGACCTAAAATTTTCATTATCCCCTTAGTAATAATCTTGGATGAAGCACCAAAATCATACATACAATTATGCAACCATTGATCATTTATTTCCAAGGACACAAAGAAGGGAGGATTTTCTTTTTTGGTTCTATCTCTACTAGTCAAAACAACCAGAGGATCTTTAATATGCTCCTTCTCTTTTTCTTGATTTTTGACAATAATTTTATCACTTGGAGAATTTATTTATTTGATAAGTTTTTCCTTTTGTGAAGGAATCTTGAGGAGATATGACACTGAAACCAAAACTTTTGCATTTGAAATCGAATTACCTAAATCAATAGCTAGATCAGTAATTGGAGGAGTAATTACCTTGGGAAATTTTGTTTGGACCATCCTTCCCTTTCCTTTGGTATACTATTCCTTTATCCTAGCCATTTCCAAAATATGCTCATTTGTGGGATTTTTTCCATACAAATTTGTAACATTATCATACTCTTCAACCACTTCATTGGCTTGGTCACTTATTTCTTGCATTTGGATCCAATAATCCATTGATATTGGGTGAGTTTCACCAAAAGTGTTTATGTGATTAGAATTTATTGAGTATCCCACAAAATTGCTTTTTTGAGGAAATCCTTGTTCATTTATTTGGAAAAATACTAGACAAGTAGACTCTTCAAGAAATTTGTCGCATGCTCTGCAGAAAGGTAGTATTTATTCATTTACCACATTATTTGATTCCAACTGATTAGGTGGCCTTTGGTATTGAGGGGGACCTTTATTTTATCAATTTTCATTGTTAGGCCTAGGTTGGACTTTGTTAATTTGGGACCTCTCCATATATATCAACCTATTTTTCAAGGCACTAAGTTGAGTTGCATGGGTGGCCTCCATTATTTTTACCATTTTTGTTATGGCCTTTAAAGGGTCATAAGTATGATCTGTATTATCAGGAGTTGTTGCTTTTTCTTTGGACTCTAACTGCCTAGAAGAACCACCCCTTGTAAACCCCAGAATATTTGATTTTCCTGAGGCTTGCATATTCTTATCAATTTTTATGGTTGTCTCTTGAGCATTTTTTAGGTTGGTGGGTTCCTTATCTCTTAGTTGATATCTCATTTCACCACCAAATGCCTCAATGTAATAAATCAAGATAGCATTATCAGGAGGTTTGATGTCTGTATGCAAGCTTGAAACCAACTCATTGAAATTCTTATTAAACTCTTCCATAGTTTCATTTTCATTCTTCTTTATTGTGTTGAAGGAAGCTAACAAGTGACGGTGATCCCCTTTCTCCCCCCATTTCTTAGTGAAGGCATCTAAGAGATCTTTCAAAGTTGCAAACTTGTTATTTGAGAAATCTTCATACAAATCTGAAGCATAATATTCTAAGGATAAAACAAATAATTTCATCTTGACATATTCATGATCATGTGCAACACACCATTTATTTTTGCATCTCATAAAAGACTTAACATGCATTTTAGCACTAACAACATTATTCCCTTGAAAACTAGGTAAATTTTCAATTGTTTTTTTCTGGAATTGCATGAGGATATCTATTTATATTAGAAAAGTCAAAAGGATCATATATAGACATTAATAAGATACTATTATTAGCAAAAAATAAGTGAATATCATAAACAGACTCGGATCCTAAATGACTAGGGATTCTACAAGAAGTGGCTTTGGCTAACCTCCTCCTGTAAACCTGTCCAAGTTTGGGGATGAAGTCAACTAGGCCTTCTGAATTCCTTCTTGTAGAATACTTAGTCAAATTGGAAATTATTGGAGTCGTCAGATGATGAATCCATTTGTGATAAAAAAAAAAAAAAACATCAAATAAAAACTAATTAAAAACAAAAAGGAAAACAGGTTGTGTTCCGGGAATAGAAATATTTATCCCGAGAAACGGTGCCAAAAATGTTTTCACCTTTATACACACTTGGGTTAATGTGGAAGAAACCTTCATTCCACTCAGTGTGTCCTTGGGGTAAAGTCTCTAGTCAAGGTGTTGTCACCTGATCCTCAACTCCTTCGTCTAGGCCAACTCCTAGCGAAGCCAAGGGGGGTAGTCCCTAACAAAATACTAAGTCTTAAGTTGAACTAATGATGTAGGAGCATCACCAATATAAAGCGAGCCAGCGCAGAAGCAGTCAGACAGTTGGAGAAGCGCCAATGAAAATTTTGAAATTACCTTGAAGTTGTTGCGCAATCTTAAATGAAGTCATTAAGATGAAGAACACTTGTATAATGTAAATGGACCTTGAGCGATTTCTCTCGTCCTTAGTAGGTAGAAGGCATTTATAGTAGTTAATGCAAGTAGATAGAATTTAATTCTAGATTAGACTGTTTGAGAGCGCAAGAGGGAAACCGGATATAGACACCCTCATTGTGTATTGTAACATCATTGAGTAGTGAGCATAGAGAGAGAAGAGCATGCAGAGAGTTGTGTAAGAACACCCATGTACAGATATTTGGATTAATAGAAAGAGGTTGATTCAAATTCATGGTTTGTGTTTGTTCTCTGGGTATTGATGTTGAATGATATGCTCATGAATGTTTGCTTCCTGTTATACATTTTCTTTATATGTTGTGTATATGATTTCATGTTTGAGTTTGAAGTCTAAAAGGAAGATGGAATGAGTTTCAATTGTTTCTCTATCTGAGAAAAAGTTTCTGCAAGGAGTGCAGTTGAAGTGTCCGCAAGGAGTGCATCGACAAGAATTCAGGGTTGCATCTCTGAAGCTCGGATAGTTTTACTTTTGTTCTCATTTCCTCAATAGTGCAGTCGAGCAAAGGTGTTGTGCAAGGAGTGCGCAGGCCAAGATAAATTCAGGGTTTTGAACCTGAGTAAAACATCGAGGGATTGCTGCTGCAGGGGTGCGCAGGGTCGAAAGGATTCAACCCTTGGAAGTGGTTAAATGTCTGCCGCAAGGAGTGCGTGCAAAGTGTTCTGAAAGATTTAGAGTTGGGAAAGATCAGGAGGTATAGGACCTTCAAGTAATTTGCCAAGGAGAAGCACAGGAAGCTTGTGCCGTGGAGTGCTCAAGAAGCGTCGCAAGATTGAGTGCAAGTGGATGAGTCCCATGGAGGAACACTTAGTCATTTCGTAGAAATCATCGGGAAAGATGGACGGTCAAAATTCTTTGAGGAGAATTCATGAACTCCCGTGAGTCGTTAGATCTCACCGAGGAGCAGGGAGATTACGGCATAAGCGTCGAGGGTTCAAAGCTCAGGAGGGGCAGGACCGTAGATCTGAGCCACAGGGGTTGTCGGATGTACACGTGGATTCGCATATCGGGGTTTCGTGGGTTTCGTGGGTTGAAACTCCATAATATTGCAACAGAAATCGCAAAATTTCGATACGCGATATCCCGACGACTAAGGAACAGTGTGGGGCCACAGGAGTCGGTAAGTGGACAGGTGGCACACTGTATCGGGGATTCGAGGTGAGAAGTCCCAAAATAATTGCAATAGGAAATTTGATATTCCGATACGCGATATCCCGGAAGCCATAAGGATTGTGTGGGGTCACATGGGATTCCGTGAGAGGATAGGTGGCACACTATTTTGG
Source organism: Picea mariana (assembly GCA_032191745.1). NCBI lineage: Eukaryota > Viridiplantae > Streptophyta > Pinopsida > Pinales > Pinaceae > Picea > Picea mariana. The sequence goes on along the minus strand of JASDQU010227515.1, from coordinate 13,034 downwards.
AGATTCGTGGGTCGAAGTCCCGAAACATCATCATCAGGATTCACGATATTGTAAAGTCCGAATCACCGATGGAGTGAAGGATCGTCGAATAGTCAACTCGCGCGTGTGTTGGAGTTTCGGCATATCGGGAGTCGGGGGTTGGTAAACCAAAGTGTTCGATATCATGAGTGTCGAAATCACGATAAAGAAAACCCCAGAAGGAACTGGAAGGGGTCAGCATTGACTATTGTCGGGTTTCGGGAATTCGAGAGACAAGTGCTCGACCTTTGACATCGCAAAGTCGCGAAGTCCGATCTCCCGAGTGTGAAAAGGGGATCCAGTGAAAGAATCGATGTGGGTGCATATTTTCTGATAGGGAATTAGAAGAGCCTTAGAGTTCTTCGGGCTGTGAAGAAAAGAAATATCCTGTGATCACGCGAACTGTTCGACCTGCAGGTTGAGAGGTAGCGGGCGTGTGCGTCAACTAAGAAAAACAATAATTCTAGGAGTTTATTGCAAGTAAAGGAAAATACATTAAAACAAAGATTTAATTAATAGTTTATGATACCCATTCATTCATTCATAAGATAAAAGCTTGTGACAGAAGATAGTCAATATATAAGATAACTTTCCCAAATATGGTAAATGATACACTTATCTACAAGAAATAAACCACAAGCTTAATTATATAACCAGAAATATACTGAATGAATATTAACTCTTGCCCATGTGAAATTGTAGCAATAAAATGTATGAAAATGAGACCAACTCCTTAAAAGGATCGTGGCCAGTTGTTGTAATGTGTTTTTTATGAGATTTCCTTTGAAAGTTTTGAAGTATATTAATGAGATAGATTTTATTTACTTTGAAATGAGAACTAATCTATATTTGGCCTCTAAGAGAATATTCCTAGATTGGAGGTTGAGCTTGTTGAATATCCAACAGGGAGAGTATCCCTATGATTTTACACACAAGCTCAAGAGAATGTGGGAGATCCAACAGGGAGAACCTAGATCTCAAAGGTCCCTCCAAATTTCTTACACAAACTCTCTTATGTTTCCCCTGAAGAAATAATTCTTAAATATTTCCCTATTAATCTAATCTACACTAACCAGCCTCTTACGAGGAGCTGAGGGGATGGTTTATTTTCCAACTTGAAATTTCAATGACAGAAAAGTAAAGTATTTTTAATTAATCTACTATCCACATTGTCTAGCCTCTTGCAAGGAGTTGAGGGGACAAGTTTATTTGCAAAAAATAAAACTTTCTTGAAAACAAAACTAAACTAACAATTAAAGTATTACTTTTCCAAAATTGAAATTAATGTATGTGTTGTGGTTTTGATTGATTGATTGATTCCTTTAACTTATGTTAGAAAAAGAAAAATGAAAGAAAAACGAAAGTAAACACAACACCACACCACCGATCCCCCTAAAGGGGAAGATGAAACTGGGCACTATAAGGCCCGATTTTATTGCTTCCTATTACAATGATCTCTTCTTTGTAAGAGATCGAATGATCCTTATAGAAATGGATCAAAGAAAAGAGCTAAAGTCTAAAACAAATACTCAACTTTTTATTAGGTGACTTGTGATCTTGATTAAACAAGGTCATCAAGTAATACAAGGTTTCTTTGAAGAGAAGATATTCAAGGTTGGATCTTGAGGCTTGAAAAGTTTTGACTTGGTCCAAATCCACTAGAACTTCTCCTTGTCTTTGTAGGAACTTGTTAAACATCATCCAACAAAAAGTATCAGAAACTACCACAAATCAATCTGTTGACCACCTATTTCAACTAGGTTTCAACGTCATGTATCATTAAGATATTTACCTAATGGTATGACAAGTTTGAAGACTTATGGCTCACCAGGGCAATTCTGCCCCCAACACTGCTTTCTGTGTCCATGGAATGTTTGCTCCCCTGCGTGGGATCATTTTGTAATGTATCATATTTTCATGGGTAAGTTTTATTAATTTAGTTTCCTAGGACTTTATCATTATGGAAGTCCTTTCATCGAGTGTTTTTTTTCCTCAGGTAATTAATTTTTATTTTCAATGATTTTAATTACTTGAGTTTTTCACTCAATAATCCTCCAAAGTGGTGAAATGTGTTCTAATGATCGATCACAATGGGTGAATAAGGTATATAAGTGTTTTAAATGACCATGTTAGACATCTCCTAGAGTCTTGCAGAATTAAGTTAGGTTTTGATAGGATTTTTTAATAATGAAAATTTCCCGTATATTGGAAAGTTTTAATTATGTTTTATGTAAAATTTAAAAATTTGGTCCTTGGGGATTTTTTATAGGGGTGTGAGTACTCAAAAAAAATGTATTTTGACCTCCTACTCCTTTGGAACAAGTTTCATCTCAATTGGACAAGTTTTTCTAGGTCAATGTCCATGAGGAGTCCAAGTCAGTCAGAAATCAACGAATAATTGGCTAAGGTAAAAAAATCCAAAAATTGTAATTGAGTCTAAAGAAAAGAAAAGAAAGGGGTAAATGTTTTCTAATGTATTTACTAAGTTGGAAAGTGAAAATCCACTTAGATAAAAACCCCCAATTCAAGTTAACAACTTAAAGTTGGTTTCCCTAGTGAGAGGGGCACCCCCCTTCCTCATGAACTTAAGGTTTAGTAAAAATTCAAAAGGAGAAGAGGCCTAAAACCCTTAGTGTTACCCCAGTTTGCTTGGTAAAAGTTTCAAACATTAGGAAAGGGGTTTCCCACCCCTCACAACTCATCCCTCCAACCCTAATTTCATCCCTCAAACCCTAAGTGTGCCCCCTTTGACTAGATCTCCCTATTTTGGATGGATGACACTTGTAAAGAATATAATGGGGATCTCTCATCATTCCCTCCTTTAAAAGGAACCCCCCTCTCCTCATTTTAGCATCAAGTTTCATTACAAACCTATGTTTCCCAAATCTCTCTCTCTCTCTCTCTCTCTCTCTCATGTAATCTTGTTGCAATTTGCAGCCACTTCTTATGCAATAAAAATGAATATTTGGAGGAACTCTTGGTGTTCTCTTGGTTCTCTTTGGATACTCTTATATGGTGTTTTCCTTTAGTTGAGGTAATATTGTGAATTTTTGTTTATTTTTGCTCACATTGTTTTACTTGAAGAACCCAAAGTATTTTGTTGGGGATAAATTTGTAGTAGTATTGCTATAGGTTTATGTGATTTGCTTTTACTATTGTTTGAAAAGTATTGTGTGGACCTTTTAGAAGATCTCACATTCTTCCCTCATTGTGTAGCAAAGGTTTACAGGTTTACAGGTTACCCAAAGCTTGGAGGAGTGGACTCTAAAAGTTCCACTTCATTTCATCTAAATTTATGATATAGTTTTCAGCTCTTATATACTTATTTTATGCGCATATAATCATCCAAATATTTATTTCCAATCAATTTCCAAGTACATATTTTTTACATAAAATTTTGTGTTCATATACTAACCCAAAACTAACTTGTTTTAAGTGATTTTTAGCATTTTCCAACAAACATAGGTTGTTGTTTTATGCATTTTTTTCCAGTCTAAGAGGAGGTGCTGCCCAATTTTAGCCACAAAAAGCTCAAGGAATCATCCGAGAGTGGTGGTGCAATATCCCTTCACCTTTCTCCCTTTCTAAGGCATTGTAAGCAGCCCAACTGAGTCTCTTGGGCTTGCATTCTTTATTCTTTCTTCCAATTTGTAATTTGTAAATTAGTTGTAATATTTTTTCCCACACCTTGCATGTGAGTGGCTTTGCCACCCTTGAAAAATCATGCCATCTATATTAGAACTTAATTTTCTGATTTTTGCTTTATTTGTTTGCCCCACTTCTCCCATAAAGAGAAGGTTGAGCGACTAGTATTAACCTGTTTTACTTTAAATTGTTTTTCCCACTTTGGCACAAAATTGGTAGGCTTGTCCTCCACATTGTTCCATAGTTGTGAGGTTTGTAAAGTTATTTAATTTGTCCCACCTTTTTCCTTAAGGAAAATTTGTGTGTCTAGTTTGTTTATTCCATTTATTTTTATTTTATTTTTTTATTTTTGTACCCACACCTTGCATGTGAGTGGATTTTCCACCCTTGCAATATCGTGTCGGCTAGTTAGAAGATTCATTTTTTTAAAGTAAACAAAAATTTCCCCTCCATTTGCCTTGTATTCCCTCCCCTCACCACTTGTGGAACTTGGGGATAAGAAAGAGAAAAGGATTGTGTGGCTAGTTTAACTATGCACTCAACTCTATCATTGCTTAAACCATTAAAAAAGGGTGACTTGTGGAGGGTAGAAGGGGTTGAAGCCACAGACATTTTCACAACACTAAGTGTCCTCCTTGTTGAGCGCCCAAGCACCTTGGATGTGACCTTTGAATCTATGGGAGAACCGTGTTGTTCTCTTGTTGAGCACCCTGCATTTCCTCTTGGTTAAGGGATAAGGACTTGATGTAGTTACATAGCTTAGGTTTTCGACATTTCACATCTAAACCCCCTAATTTCAAAAGAGACCTAAAAATATACTAAAAGCAACCTATACACTTGCACAACATTTACATTTCCTTGCAATTTCCATTTCAACAATTTATGTTCAAACATTTTCATTCTTTTATTTTTTGGAAGTCATTTATATGTGATTATTTTCATTGCCAAAGTATTCTTTATTGCAAGCATTCTCTATTTTTGTGAAATATTTATTTTAAGTATAAAGTTGTTTTTCAATTCATTGTGTAAATAATTTATAATTTTTTTCATTATTGTAGATTTATATTCAATTTGTGTATATTGGAATAGGTGGAATTTGATAATATTTAGGCACTGGTCTAATTGTTGTTTTATAAAATAAAGGTTTGCTTGTCATTGAAAGACTGTTTTTTTTCATTGTTTCTTGTCACTAGGTTGGGTCTCCCTAATCAACAAATTAATTAACTCCTAGAACTATAAGACCTTCACATAGTTTAATAGGGTCTACCTCCCTTGGCTTCCCTAGGAGTGAGCCTAGATGAAAGGTGTTAGAAGGATGATGAGCTAACCTCCAAAACATCACTCAGATAATCTTACTAAGTCTAGGAATCCTAGCCAAAATTAACCCTCCCTTATTACTGTTGGTTTTCCACTAAACAAATATCATAAGTACTACAACAACTCCACCTTGGCGCCTTTTATCAAAACACAAGACTATGAGTTCATGACCGGAAACCTATCGGAATGGATAAAAAGTGGTTTTACCAACTAAATTTCTGAGTGTGATACCAATGATATATTGACACATATAATACCATAAAACCACTTGATGGTTCGATCGCACTTCTCAGGCACTATTAATTTCTTTACAAGTCATATTGTGATGTATCTCTAAGACTGTCGATTTTTGTTTTCACAATAGAATGAGGTCTCAACCGTTCAACCTTTGGTTATACAAACAAGCTCACTATCTTGACCCTCCAAACTCTTTGATTCTGCAAAACAATTGTAAGTGCATTCCCTCTGCGTATTCTACAATTGAATGCATTTTCTAACACAATAGAACAGAACTCAAACCATTCTATCATCCACTAAGTATAATACTCAGTCTGCATGTGTTCAGCATATTCTATTCTGTGCATAAAAATTGCATAGGTTTCATAACAAATATTTTCAAACAGAAATCGGGTTATCTTGCACATAGTCGGCTTGGTGGCATCAATTTAAACATAAAATGACACTCTTAAACACACAGGAAACTAATTTTATTCCAGACTCAGAATTGAATTCTCCAAGACAATTATGTTCCTTTCCTACTCAAGAAACCCATATACAGATTCTCTCTCATAGAGTCCTCTCTCTTTGTCCTATGTCTCAATCGTCCCCCTCTATCTCTGCTATCCAACTATTCTATCACCCTCGAAATTACAAACCCCCCCAAATCTAACAACTAACCATCTCCTTCAAAAAATAAAGGGATTACTAAATTTAGATAAATTGAATCCTATGATTACTCAACCATTTATCTACTTGGATAGATCTCCTCACGAGGAGCATCAAAGTGCCACTTATCCCTATTTTAACTCCTAATTTGAAAATACTACTAACTGATTGTAGAATTGCAATTAATAAAGCACTTAACTAACAGTTTCTTCAAACTTAGTATTTCTTGTCCCCTTCTAAAGCCACAACATGTGACCAACTTGTCACATTGTTGGCTTTATGATGATGCTCCTACATCAAACTCCTAGGGGTGAAAGGTCATGAACCCCTGTTCATTAAATCAGCTACAGTGAAAACTTTAGCTTCCAACTCTGCAACACTCATCCAAGTAGGATCCTCTTCTGGATTCTCCTTCCATTTGACCAAATACTCCAAATAGTCCTCCTTCCCCATGCTCCTTGCAACATTAGTATCCAAAATGTTTTCAACTTCTAATGGTTGTGCCACAGACATCTTCTTCAGCCATTGAAGGTCTTTAGTAGGGTCTTCAACTTCTATAAATTGACCTGTATCGTCAGCCACATAAGGATATAAATCTGCGACATTAAAAATTGGTGAAATACCAATCTCAGTTGGCATTTCCAGTTCATAGACATTTACAGAGAACTTCCTAAGTATTCTACAGGGCCCAATCTTCTTCATCTTCAATTTGGTATACTCTCTTTTAGGAAATATCTTCTTTCTTAGATAGGCTAGAACTAGATCTCCTACTTTATAATTCTTCTCTCTTCTTCTCAAATCTACTCTTGTCTTGTAAGCAACATTACTTTGTTGCAACCTTTCTTTAACTTGTTCTTGTAGTTCACTAATCCTTGCTGCAAAGTCTTCTCCGCCTGCACTTCTCTTCTCTAATTGTCCTAAGTCATGAAGTTCATACACCCCTATAGGATTCATTCCATACAAAATATGGAATGGACGCATGCATGTATTTCTATTTGGTGAGTCATTATATGCAAACTCAGCTTGAGCTAACACCCTGTCCCACTATTTTGGATTTTCTCCAACCAGACTTCTTAACATGTTACCCGGGATTCTATTGACTACTTCAATATGGCCATTAGAATATGGATGATAAGATGAACTGAAGTTCAACTTAGTACCCAACTTCTTTCCCAAATTCCTCTAGAAGTGACCTGTGAACGTCACATCTCTGTCAGATACAATGCTTCTAGGTAAACCATGTAATTTTACAACTTCATTGAAAAATAAATTAGCAATGTGTTTAGCATCACTTGTCTTAAAACATGGAATGAAATGCTCCATCTTTGCAAACCTATCAACAAATAAAAAGACAGAATCATATCCTTTTTTATTCTTTGGAAAACCCAAAACAAAATCCATACTCACAGAATCCCAAGGCCTATTTGGAACAGGAAATGGTGTGTACAAGCCCATGTTTTGGATTCTTCCTTTGGCATGCTTGCATACCCTACATATGCTCACAAACTTATCCACTTCAGATCTCATCTTTGGCCAAAAATGAAAATGTCTTAGCTGTCCAATGGATTTATCACTTCCAAAGTGACCTGCCATTCCTCCATTATGATTTTCTTGTATCAAGTTCTCCTTCATGGGACATTTTGGAATACAAAGTTTATTATTTTTAAAGAGTAAACCATCTTGCAGCATATACTCCATCCATGGCCCTCTGTCCACCTCCACAGGATTCCTACAAGATATATATGCATTATGAAAATCAATGTCAGTCTCATATAAATCTCTTAGGTATCCAAATCCTAGGACTTGGATTTGATTCTCTTGCACAATCAATTGTCTCCTACTTAAGGCATCATCTACCCAATTTGATTTCCCACTTATGTTCTTCAACACAAAGGTAAATCTTTGCAAGAACTCTACCCATTTGACATGCTTCTGATTCAATTTAGGTTGTTGCATAATGTATTGCAATGCATGATTATCAGAAAACAAAACAAACTCTCTAGGCATCAGATAATATCTCCAATGCTTCAATGCTTGGACAATAGCATAAAATTCCTTTTCATAGAATGAGTATTTTTGTTTTGAGTCATTCAGCTTCTCGCTGAAATATGCTATAGGTGTGTATTCTTGACTGAGTACAGCTCCAATTGCTACTCCACTAGCATCACACTTTACTTGGAAAGGGTACTTGAAATCCGGTAACTTCACTACTGGTTGCTCGGTAATCTTCTTCTTCAAAAACTGAAAGTTTCTTTCAGCCTCTACTGTCCATTGAAATGGTTGTTTATCCTTCCTAATTGTTTCAATGATAGATGAACAAATGTCACTTAAATTCTTTATAAACTTCCTATAAAAACCTTCCAATCCATGGAAACTTCTTACCTCAAATATGTTTTGAGGTGAAGGCCAATCAATGATTGCTTGCACTTTTTCCGGATCCATCTTCAAGCCATATTTGAGATAACAAAACCCAAATATACTAACTTTGATTTCATAAATGAGCATTTATGTACATTCACTAACAACTTTTCATTGTGCAATTTCTCCAAAACACATCTTAAATGTTCCAAGTGTTCATTTTTTGTTTGATTGAAAATCAGAATGTCATCAAGGTAAACAATAACAAAATTACCTATGAAATATCTTAGGACCTCATTCATTAATCTCAGAAAGGTGGTCGGAGAATTGGACAATCTGAATGGCATAAACAATCACTCATACAACCCATCATTTGTCTTGAAGGTTGTCTTCCACTCATCCCATTCTCTAAGTCCGATCTGATGATATCCACTTTTCATATCTAATTTCGAAAAGCATGTTGCCCCACTCAGGAAATCCATCATGTCATCCATTCTAGGAAATGGAAACCTATATCTAATAGTTTTTTTATTGATGGCCCTAGAGTCCATACACATTCTCCACTCCCCATCTTTCTTCAGACTAAGTACTACTGGCATTGCACATGGACTCAGACTTTTTTAAATCATCCCCTTATCTAACAATCCTTGTACTTTCCTTATGACTTCTTCATTCTCTTGAGGTGTCAGTCTATATGTTTCCTTGTTTGGTAAACTTGCTCCAAGAATAAAATCAATGTGGTGGATGATATCTCTTCTCGATGGAAACTCATTGGATAAATCATCTACTACAATGTCACCAAATTCAGCCAACATTTCCTGAAATTCTTCAAGCAGATATGAAACAGTAGTCTTTGTCATCACTACTCTAGGTTTTCACACCACAACATAACTCAACCCTTCCTCTTCAAGATGCTACAAATATTCCTTACCATTCATCATTAGAAATTTTGTTGTTTGCTTCTCCACTGTGCTACCTTCTTGTAAAGGAAGTAGAACATGCTTCATCCCATCTTTATCAAAACTATAACAGTTTCTCCTACCATCATGGACTACCTTCTTATCAAATTTCCAAGGTCTCCCCAAAAGAACATGACACACATCCATGGAAATAACATCTCAATTTTTTTTGTCTTTATATGTACCTACTTTCAAATCAAATTCACATTGTTCACTTACTAGGATTTTATGTCCTTTATGCAACCAAGATACTTTATAAGGAATTGGATGTTTGATCTTCTTCAAGCTCAACTTCTCCACCATCTCTGTGGAAACAAGATTGTCAGTACTCCCACTCTCAATCACCATCTTACAACACTTCCCTTTGACCTTACACATGGTCTTGAATAAGGCCTTTCTTTGAGTAGGTTCAACATTCTCCTTCTCAGGTTTCAATAAGACTTTGTTCATCATCAAATCCTCTCCCATCTCTAGCAAATTTTCAGCCACTGGTAACTATTCTTGATGTTGTTCATTCTGAGCTACATAGGCTCCTCTCTATCCTATGTCTTCCTTTTCTAGACATTCAAAGGATCTATGACCCAATTTGTTACATTTGTAGCATCCAAAGATAGTTTCTTTGCCTCTTCCTCTACCTCTACCTCCTTGGTAAGGTCTTCTCCCTCTTGAGTCACCTCTTCTATCCTCCTGCTCATGTTGATTCGAGTTGTTGGACACTCCTTTTTGGGCTGCAAACTTTCCTCTTCCAACTATTTTCTCTCTTCCTTTGGATGAAACTCTTCTCCTATTGAAGTTCTTCTTTCTCAATAACTTTTCTTCTGCTCTCAAGGCACATTGGTATGCCTCTTCCATTGTCCTAGGAGACACCAGGATGATCTCATCCTGAATCTCCATCCTCAACCCTTTGACATATCTAGCAGTCTTCTTTGTTGATCCTTCTACATAGCCTACTCTCAGGTTCACTTTGTAGAACTCTTCAGTATATTCTCTTACAGACAATAACCTTTGCCTAAGGTTCTGCATTTGTCTATATAAAGATAACTGGTAATCTTTGGGCAAGAAATTGGCTTTCATCTTAGCCACCATCCTATCCTAGCTCTTTACCAATGGCTTGTTCTTTCTTCTCCTTTCATCTTGCACACTATCCCACCACAGGGATGCATGCCCTTTCAATCTTGTCACTGCTAATTTGACCTTCTTGTTCTCTTTGATCTCATCATACTCAAAGTAATTTTCTAACTCACTAATCCAATCAATGAGATGTTTAACGGTGAGGCTTCCCTCATAGGTATGCAACTCAGGTTTTGGCCTCGAAGTTGCTCCTAGAAATGATCGAAAATATATTAATTCAGGTGTCTCTTGCATGGGTGTTTCTTCTTCTCCTTGTTCCTCCTCTTCAGGCTCACTCACATCCCCTGCCTCTAGATCTCTCTGTCTTCCAAACTCCATAGTTTCCATACATGCTCGTAGTTCCCTCATTTCATCTAAGACTTATGCATTTGTTGTTGGTATTCCTTTGCCATGACCTCTTGCTCTACCAATACGTATATCCATGTCTTTCTTCCGCTATGCTGAGAAAATCTCCTGCTCTGATACCAAAAATTATTAGCAGGATGATGAGCTAACCTCCGAAATAGCACTTGGCTAATCTTATTAAGTCTAGGAATCCTAGCCAAAATTAACCCTCCCTTCTTACTATTGGTTTTCCACTAAACAAATATCCAAAGTACTACAACAACTCCACCTTGGTTCCTTTTCTCAAAATAGAAGACTCTGAGTTCATGACTGGAAACCTATCGGAATGGATACAAAGTGATTTTACCAACTAAATTTCTAAGTGCGATACCAATGATCTATTAACATGTATAATACCATAAAACCACTTGATGGTTCCATCGCACTGCTCGAGCATAATTAATTTTTTTACAACTATGATTGTGATGTATCTCTAGGACTGTCCATTTTTGTTTTCACAATAGAATGAGGTATCAACCGTTCAACCTTTCGTTATACAATCCAAACTCATCTATTATGCAAAATGACTGTAAGTGCATTCCCTCTTCGTATTCTGAAATTGAATACATTTTCTAACACAATATAACATAACTCAAACCATTCTATCATCCACTAAGTATAATACGTAGTCTGCATGTGTTCAGCGTATTCTACTCTGCGCATAAAAATTTCATAGGTTGCATAACAAAGATTTTAATATAGAACTCAGGTTATCTTGCACACAGTTGGCTTGATGGCATCAATTTAACCATAAAATGACACTCTTAAACACACAGGAAACTAATTGTATTCCAGATTCAGAATTGAATTCTCTAAGACAATTATGTTCCTTTCCTACTCAAGAAACCCATATACGGAGTCTCTCTCACAGAGTCCTCTCTCTTCGTCATTTGTCTCAACCGTCCCCCTCTATATCTACTAACCAACTATTCTATCACCCTAGAAATTACAAATCCCCCCAAAATCCAAGAACTAACCATCTCCTTCAGAAAATAAAGGGATTACTAAATTTAGAAAAACCGAATCCTATGATTACTCAACCATTTATCTACTTGGTTGGATCTCCTCGCAGGGAGCATCAAAGTGCCACTTATCCCTATTTTAACTCCTAATTTAAAAATACTACTAACTGATTGCATAATTTCAATTAATAAAGAACTTAACTAACAGTTTCTACAAACTTAGGATTGTATGTCCCCTTCTAAAGCCACACCATGTGACCAACTTGTCACATTGTTGGCTTTATGATGATGCTCCTTCATCAAATGGATTCCAGATTGAGGTGATAGTGGGTCTAGATTCAGGTTTGTGCCTCCAAGGACACACCAAGTGGTTTGGATACTTCTCTACGTTTGTAGGTGTGACCCATTGAGGCCATGTAATTTTACTAATATTCAAGGTTATCCTCATCCTATTCCCGATAAAGCTATTGAGAAATTGTTTGTTTTTCAGGGAAACAATGTTGTTAGTGCCAAGACTCACATGTTGAACTTCAACTTGTGCATCATGAAGTGGTTTAATGGTCACAATTATGAAGATGTCAAGATGATGCTTTTTATGTATTCTCTAGAAGGGGATGTAACAAGATGCTGACAATTTTAGCACCTTAGCGGAAATCATAAAAGCCTTCAATGAAATATGGGGTGATAAGAAAGAAGATCATCATTTATTGGTTACCCTTAACTCTAGTCAAAATAAGGAAAATGGAAGAATGGAAGAATTCAATAAGAGATTTAATGACTTGGTTAAAAGCCTCCCTCAAACTATTAAGCCTCATGATGCCTCAATATTAATTCATTATATGGAAGACTTTGAGGGTGAAATAATATATCATTTAAGGGATAAAGAGCCACCAAATATAAAGGATGCACAGAAGTATGCCATCAAAATAGATAAAAATATGAAAGATGCTAGGAATTCAAATCTTCCTGGTTTCTCAAGGGAAACTTCTCACAAACCCAATGAGAAGAAGAAGAAGAAAGTGGAAAATCAAGAGCCTTCTAATTATGGCATAAAGGAGCTCACCCAATTAATTAAGAAAATGGATATTAATCATGCTAATCATATGAAATCAATGCAAAATAGGTTGATAGCCATGGAAAGGGATCTGTTGATTAAGGTTGGTTATCATTGATGTCAACCCTTGAAGAAAGACCCGTAGCACAAATTTTTGGGTAATGGACCCAATAGTGTTTGATGTAAATATGACTCATTATTGTTTTTTCATGGTTGATAAGAAGTAAATATGGATGAACTCCAAAGTGGTCCCCTTATGGTGAAATCCCTCACGGGAAGACGCTTTGTGGAGTAAGAGAACCCATGCTTAATTATGGAATA
>JASDQU010227513.1:2694-17331 GCA_032191745.1 Picea mariana | reverse complement strand
TATGTACCCTCACTGTAAGTCTACTGATCGCATCCTTTTTTGTTTATCAACCTAGTTATTCCACTTTTTTAAATAGAGATGTGTAGGAAAACACTTATACCTTTCAATTTTTATTTTTTTTGCAGGTATTGCACTCTACCTTCTTTCTACAATCCTGTTTCTTGTACATATTTCGCTAATGGTCCCGGGGATCCCCAATCCTAGTCTACATGACAAATGCATTGAAATTTTGATTTATATGTAACATACTTTAATTTTTTTGTATATTTCAAAATTTCCAGTAGTATGTAACAAAATTTAGTTTTTTGACATATTTCATATAAAATTGTTTTCTTATCTCCTTTTAAAGTTATGTCTTCATACATTTTTATCTTTCACCAGTCTGTATGACAAATCCATTTAAATATTTATATTTAACAGACTTCTATTTTTTTATATATTTCAAAATAAATGGTGCTCTACATGTCAAGCGTCATTTACTTATGCTCCATGTTTCGTGATATACATGTTGCACACAACATATGCATGATATACATTTCAAAATCCAGTAGTATGTAACAAACTTTTATTTTTTTACATATCTCAAATAAAACTATTTTCTTATCTCCTTTTAAATTTATGTCTTTCATACATTTTTATCTTTCACCAGTCCATATGAAAAATGCATTTAAATTTACAATTTTTTTCTACCACTGCGAACAAATTTGTAGTTAGTTATATACTTTCAAAAAATAAATGGTGTTCTACATGCCAAGCGTCATTTACTTATGCCCCATGTTCCGTGATATACATGTTGCACACAACATTTCCGTGATACACATTTTTCACCGAACACTTCTATCATTTACAATTCGACCCCATTTTCCACAATTCTTTTTCTAACCTCGCTGGCAGGGACTACGATGCCACACAACCTTGTTAATATGTAGGTAGAATAGTTTTCAATATTGTATATGTTGGGATATATATCATTTGATATAAAGCATCTGATCTAAAACATCTATTTAAAGGTATTTTAGATCTGACTCTATATATGTATGTATATACAATATTAAATGCTTTATTGCCTAATGCATATTATTTACCTTCTTTATATTTGTTATTTCTTTGTGAATTGTTTTGTTTTTTTCTTTTTTCTTTTTATTTGTATTTTCAGTAAACAAAACTTATATTAGATAATATAATGGGTCTTTACAATCTTTTACATAATAATTCAGATCTTCTCCACTTGGCTAGATAAAACACACAAAATAATTATTTCCACCACATGGCCAAAGAGCAATTTAAACAGTTATTTTACAATTCCACTAGCATTTCTTTTGACAGCAATAGATTGATATCCAGCATAACAGAAAACAAAAAACATTAAGAGATCCTCCTCTTTCCTATTTTCTACTACACCCTTAATTTACTATCAACCTTTCAAAAAAATTTGATTCACCTTCTTAGATCCTAGCAAAGTCTATACCATCTTCCTCAAGTAGTAATGTTTCCTTGGATAGATGATCAACAACCTTATTATATGATATGAAAATATGATGTGCCTTTAAATGTCAAAATTTTCGGCTCAAATTTCTAAGTCTGGTCTTCCGGGGGCCCTAGAGATAACGCATGTAAATCATTTAAATTATTAAACCAATCTACAATAACTTTAGAATCACCAAGCAATTGTAATTGTGTTATATTTAAATATGTAGAAAAATAAAGAATGGACCACAAGGATAGCAGTTCACTCCTTGTATTTGTCCCCTTCCCATAGTTCATCATGATTTTAAAAGTACCCTTCACTGGGCATTTTAAGATAGCTCCAGCCCCACACTTTTCCCCCCTGACTTGGGAAGCCCAATCAAAAAACCCAACATCCAGATCCCAATCCAACAAAGGAGGCCTATCTATCCTTTCATTCTTGATGCTTATAGAGAACATTGTTTCACCCAGATCCTGAAGAATTCTATTACAAAAGTTTTCTTTTCTAATTGGCCTTTCTTAAAAAATAACTAAATTCCTTTGTTTCCACACTTCCCAGCATAAAACACCAGGTAGCTCTTTCCATTTTTCCTTCTTTTTTATCCAGTTTTCATAGAAAACTCCTAACTTCTCTCCTTTTCAACTGCTCCCAATTTTTAGATTCATCATAATAAAAATCCATATGTCCTTTGTGAACCTACATTCCAAAAAAAGAGGATTTGAATTATCCTCGCTTATCCCACACAAGACACACCTGCTAGGACCCTCAAAACCTCTTTTAGATAAATTTTCCTAAGTAAGTATTTTTTTTTCAAGTAAAATCCACACAAAAAGTTTAATTTTAAGGGGTAGCATCCAGTCCCATAACTCACATTACCATAAGGTTGAAGCTTCTCCATTTAAGTTTTCCATCTGAATATCATAAGCTTGTTTTGTAAAGACCTGTCTGAATTTTGTGTCTCATGACCATAGAAAAATATAATTATCATTGTTATAAGATCTCCTTCCAACCCTAAATCCACTACCTTTTTCCATCTTTGAAACAAAGTATGCTCCCCCTCCTGGAACCCTGCCTGAGCCAGAAATTTAATATCTTTAGCCTTCAAGTCTAATACCACATTTCTAGACAGTTTATAATAAGTTTGAGCTCCTATCAATGGATCAACTCCAATCCTAATGTCTTTACCATTACCAGGCTTCCAAGCCATGTAGTCAGTAATAATGGGCACTGAAGTAATAAGTGCTCTACAAGTGTTTGAAGTATTCATCCAATGTTTCCTTCCCTCTCTAAACCATTCTACTACTGACCTTTTTTTGAGATATTTTTGAACTACCACCTAATGCCACATACCTTCATTCATAAGACATCTCCATAGAGTCTTTGCTACTAAATCTTTCCCAAAGGAGTAAATATTCTTTATGCCCCACCCTCCCATCTTTTTTGGTTTTGCTAGTTTATTCCAACTCATCAGGTGGATCCCTTCTTTTGTCTTTTTCCCAGTCCAAAGAAAACTAATCATCCTCATTCTTATAGTATTTAAAATAATGTTATGGATTTTATCTATTGACAACCAACAAACAAGTATGCTTTCCAGGACTGCTTTTACAAGAGTAACTCTACCCCCATGCTCAACCACCTATGACTCCAACTAGCTATCCTTTTCTCAAATTTATTCACCAGCCAAGTCCAGTCCATCCTAGAGTAGCAGTTTGGTTTCAGAAAGCATCCAAGATATTTAAAACCCTCCTGAATTGGTTTCACTTCAAAAGGCAAGATCCCTTTCAACATAACCAACTCCTCTTCCTTCCAACCTTCTTCAAGAAAAGAATATTTATGTGGGCTAAAAGCCATTCTAGTTGCCTTACAAAACAAGTCTAGGATTCCTTTTAAGATCTCCCATTCTGTTCTCTTACCATTACCAAATAAGATCGCATCATCTACGAACATTAGATGACTAATGTAAAGCCCTCTAGCAACTGATACTCCTTCTAGTTTACTCTCTCTTACCTTCTCATTAATAGCTCTTCTTAAGCCTTCAATCACTAAAAGAAACAGTAAGGGAGACAACGTGCACCCTTTACTTAGTCCCCTTGAACTTCTGAGAAAAGGAGTAGGCTTACGATTTAACAGGATTGCATAATTTGCTAAGTTCACACACCCCATGATCCAATCAGTAACCTCAAGTGTCATTCCCAACAGTAACAGTACTAGCCTTAAAAACCCCCAATACACCCTGTCATAGGATTTTACTAGATCAAGTTTAAGCACTAAAGATTTCTAATTTTTTTTCTTGATACTATGTAATGCTTCCTGCACAATCCCAATAGCATCATAAATTTTCCTTCCTTCCAAAAAACCATATTTTTCTTTAGAAATACCGAAAGACAGAATAGGTTTTATTCTTTTAGCTAATATTTTAGTAATTATCTTATATACCGAATTGCAAAGTGATATAGGCCTAAAATCACCAAAAGAACTAGGATTCTCCTTTTTAAGAATAAGTTCTAAGAAAGTGGCATTCAAAGCTCCATTCACCCTTCCTCTCAATCTGGACTCCTCCACTGCCTCCAGAAGCTCATCACCCACTAAATGAAAAAAAAGGGAAAAAAATCTCCACAGTCCATCTAGCAAGACCAGGAATCTTTGACACTTTAAGACTCTTTAGAGTTGACAACAGTTCAACTAAGGAAACTGGCTCATACAGTCGACAATTTTCTTCCTCTAATACCATTCTTGGATAGTACTTTATAACTGCAAGTTGATCAGAAATGACTAGATTAGGTTGTTCCTTATACAACTCCTGAAAAAAGTTTACAATATCCTCTTGTAATCCCTGTTCACTAGAAATCACATTACCATCGTCTTTTGTGATCCCCCAAATAGTATTTACCTGTTTCCTAGAATTTGCAAAAGCATGAAAAAACTTTGTATTCCTATCCCCAAAAGCCAACCAGTTGATCCTACTTTTCCGCCTCCAAGTGTTCTCTTCCTGTCTCAAAAGTATCGAAACACTCTGCTCTTTTTATACAATTAAAACTCTGTCAATCTCCTTCACTAAACCTCCAGGAACTTTGTTATATAAATCATCAAGTTTAGATTCAATCTTTTCCAGTTCTGCCTTTGCCTCACTCCTTTTTTTTCCTCCAAGCTAGAAATCCATACCTAAGAAACTTCAATTTTTTAACCATAGACACCATACAACTAATAGACTCTGAACCAGTCAACCTATCCCATTTGGAACAGAACATAAAATCAAAATCTGGATCTTCCAAACATATTGAGTTAAATTTAAAGGGGTAACTAACATTTCTTCTTTCTGGTTCTAAATAAAGGACTACAGGCATATGATATGAGAATTATATATTGCTTACCTTTGATTTATACCTCAGGCCTACCTGCGTCAAATCTTCTGAGATCATAAAGCGATCCAATCACTTTGCAATAAAATCATGACCTCCTTTCTTATTCCTCCACGTAGGAATTAGTTTAATAGGCTACACATCTACAACCCCTTCTACTTGGGTCATTTGACTAGAAAAGGAGTGTAAGGGATCTTCTCTAGCATGCCCCCCCCACACTTCCCTGCAGGACCTAGTAACATTTAGGTCTCCCCCCAACACTAAATTCGGTTCCTTCATAATACCCTTGTTTTTTATGACTTCCCAAAATCTCTCTTTATTTGAATACGACCCATAACAATTTATCAACTTCATGCATCTATCCTTAACATAACCTTCCAACAAAATCCCTGCAAAGGTCACAAAAGCTTTTAGATTAGCTTTCCTCAGGTTCCAAGATGATAATAACCCCCCTGAAAGACCCATAGAATCAGTACCGTAGAAGTACCAATTGGGCAACAACTTAGCAAACAGTTCTCTTGTTTTTGTAACGCAAACCATTGTTTCTTGTACAAACAACACATCTGGATTAATTTTATCTAAAAACCTTTCTAGAGAAAAAATTTTGACTGCCCCCACCCTTACATTTAGGGAGGCCACTATCATTTTTTAACTCTGACTAGTGTTTTTTGTGCTCTAAGCGCCCTCAGACCCAAAAACATGTTAATTCCATCAGGACCACAATGCTCCTTTTCACACCCAAACTTTCTCTCACTTCTTGTCTTTATCAGAGAAAAATATTTATCCAAACCCCCCCCCCACACGGCTCCTTTTACATACGCATTCTCCACTTTCAAGTTGACAGAAATGCGTTCCTTATTTTTATCCACGGAAGATTTCTTACCATTTTTCACAGGTAAGGTTTCCCTGCCCACGTAAATTGGTAATGTAGATTTGGCCAGGATATCCCTCTAGGACGGGATAAAGGAAACTAAGGATTCTTCCTCCTCTGTCAGTAAGTGCAGACCACCTAGATCTTCCGTTTGTTCAGATATGGATCCTACCTCTTCTACACCCTACGACTTCCCTTCCCTAAAAGTGAGTCTATCCTGCGAGGCAATACAAGCTTCATCCCCCGCACAACTAGACAAAATTCTATATCTGTTCTGTCCTCCGATTGCCGAACTCCCTTCTATAAAATCTTGTATCTTACTGGCCGGTCCCTCCCATCCACTTCTAGCTTCTAATACGACCCGAGAACCTTCCCCACCTGTCCCACATCGATACTCCAGGGCAGTATCTTCCTCTATCACATTCAATGGACCACTGTCCCTACCATCGTAGCCCCCCTTCTTCCCTATAGACAGACCCTCTTCTTCCGCAACAGTCCTCCCCCCTTCCATATCCGAGCCCACACAAAAATCCATAAGCGTCCCATTTCTAGTCGGTTCAAAACTGCCAGCCTTCACGAAATCACCCCCACCCTTCCCTCTAAATACCTCCTCCCGAGCGCCCACTTCAAGGTGAACCACATAAACACTACCCTCGGAGATAACAACGACTACATTTCTTGTATCTTCCCCGAAGGACTCCAAAACCCTCTCAACAGGAAAAGGCGAAGTTGAAGTTGAAGTGACTTACCCGGCTCCATTACGCTTTGTTCAATTGAAACTGGTTGAACCAGATACAAAATAGTCGATGTCGCTTGTATTTCCGCTACAAAAACATTCATGTTCCCTTCACTCCACCCAGATCCCGCTATCTGGCGTTCTCCTCTACACTGATGCACCAAATGGCCTGTACCTCTGCAATTGTGATTTTTTTTATTAGTAATAACTACGTAATAGATTAGTAGTTTTATTAGTAGTGGTCATGTAATAATGATTCACATATACATGTATATTTTGAATGGTTTATCATTGATATTTCATATTATAGTTTCATTGATTATGATGATGTTGGTGTATATATATTGATATGAATACGGAAAGATTAAAAGACAAATATTGAAAAATGAAAAATGTTATATTGAGAGCAAAATTTTTGTCTATCTATTTATGGGTTTGTTGATTCACGAGGAAACAATTATGTAAATTATCTGTCTTATGCATTTTGATTTGGGATTTTGTAATTTTGATCAAGTAGAATTGTTGATTTTTCTAACTTGGTATGTGTGTACTAATAGGAGTGTTTATACAATATTAGGGTTACTTAAGTTCACTTCTCCTCGACTCCTTGTACTTTTATCTTGGGCCCAATTGTTGGATTTTACTATAAAGTGATTTTGCTATCAACGAAGGGTTGAAGGTGGTTGTAAGTTTTTTGTAGAGTAGAATGTCATTATTGAGTGTGGTTGCAATGACTAAAGTTGAAAGTGTTAATAAGATCTTTGTTAAGGGGGTGGTAGTGCTAAGTGTGGTTGCGATCATTAACATAGAAGGTGGTAATAAGACCCTTGCACACCATAATTTTGTATGGTTGGAAGGTGCGACAAGTCTAGCACCCTCTTTACCACACCAAGATTAAATTGTTGAAACATTGAGTGTAATATTCCTTTAGGTATTGTATATGATCTACTAGGAGTCTTTTTTTATGCTTGAATCTCCCTTAGTTCATTGAGTTTGATCCCTTCTCAAAGACAAAACTTGTGAAGGTGCTTGCATTCGTTGAGTGGAAACATATTTTAACTATAACATTTGGATTGCAATATACTAAAAGTTGTAGGTATTTTACATTTATATATTAAATGTGATTTTAAGATGATATTATTTAACTTTGTGTGCACTCTTTATGGATTTAAGGAATTCTTTCTAGCTATGTTCTTCATGCGTTGATTTTTTTATGTTCATTTAAAATTTCAAATAGAGTTTTTAGTGTTAAAAAAAATTACGATTTTACCACTCACAAGTTTAATGGCACATCCACATGGTTGAAGACTGATCGCATTGCGAGTCATCTCTCCAACAATTATATTGTTGTTAAACAACAAGTGTTGTTGTTTGCAATTTTCATTCTTATGTTCAATAAACCTCTTAGCTATGATGTTTTCATTTTGGCATTTTCTCTTATAAGTCCTTGTCGAAGGCCCTAAGACTATAGCAATAAGTTTTTTCATTGACTGTGTTTTTGTTTAAGTGTTAACAAAAAATTTCTCGGTGTTTTCGCAAGTTTAACATTGTCGTAAATAATTTTTTTTTTTTCGTGTGTTGCAATTGCGTTTAGTGGATGGTTGAAACATGTTCATGTACAAGTCTCAAAGTTTCAAGACCATCTTGGTTTTCAAATCTCACTACATATCATGTGGTAATTGAGGACATTCAAAGTTGTGGGACAAACAATTTGTTTTCATTTTTATTATTGAATGTTTATATTCATAAATTTATATATATACACACACATTTGTTTGTTGGTGACACAGGGGCATCTAATCCACTAAAATCACCCAAGGTTCGCATCGGGCCTAGGCCACACCAACCCTTAACATGCCTTTATTTTTTTGGATGTCTCCTCTCGACTACCGCGAGTTTTCAACCTTGGTCGCCTTATAGAACAAAACCATCGAAATCGAATCACGCTAGAAGAATTTGACTTAAAAATTTCATTACCTCAAGGTGTCCCCATGGCTCTAGGTTAAATAACCCTCATTGGAATTTAATCTTTGCCAATGGTGAAAAACGCCTCGCTTTCCACCATTGGATCCAACCCCTTTGGGAATATATATATATATATATATATATATATATATATATAGATTTTTTTGCACTCTATGGCATGATTTTCTGCGAGAGTTTTTATGGTTTACAATGAATTTTAATTGAATTTTTTTATTCTAATTAATTGTGGTGGGTGTATTTATATTTGAGAGTCAATTTTTTGGGAGCATAGTTTTATTGTTCGAGAATTCAATGATATAGCATGATTGTAGCAATGAATGATATAAATTAGATTGTGATTTTGTGGTTGGTATGTGGTGATGCTAAATTGAACATCGCTCTTTAGCATTTGATCATGATATAATTTGTTACAAGTCATAAAGACAAAGTTCTTCCCAACTTCTTTGTTTAAATCAATGGTTTTAATTACTTGTTTATTTTTTTTAAAGTAGCAAAATTTACCTATAACTTGTGTTTGCAAAGTGTATGCAATACTTCTTGAATAGAATGAAGGTGTTCGTCTAATATTTTTCTTTAACCAATGTCCTACCATATTAATTTATGTATTTTTATGGAAATGTGCATTTAGTTTCTGTGCTTCTTGCTTCATAGTGTATGCCTCATGCATGCTGAAGCTAGTGTGTTTTATTAAAGTTTGTTGTGTTATTGGTGTAATATTTGATAAAAGCACTTCACTCAAATTTTTGTTATTTGTATGAACAAGATAGACAAGTCTTGGAAATTTCAGGGTAAAAAGTGGTATATAATATGGACTTTTAGTTTAATCCTTTCTTTGTTTCCTTATACAGTAGCAAGTATGTTCAATAATTTTTGTACTCATAGTGGGTATTTTTGAAAGATTTTGGTATATTCAATAATTTATACAAAATTAATGATAAGATGTTTTTTAAGAAGATTTTGGTTTGGTTTTGAATTTAACAGTACAATTTAGTAACAATTATATTCATTAATTTATACAAAAGTAATGATGATGGGTAGTTTTACAATATTTTGGTTTGGTTTTTGATTTAGGGTTACATTTTAATTGTGCAAATTCTAGAAACTTAATGATAATGGGAAATTTAAAAATATTTTGGTATTTTAAGATACATTAGATTCTTGTGTGTGATAATAAATGTAAATCCTAATTATATGAACTAAACTATATTGATATACAATTTGTGAATATTAACGACTCAAAGTTATCTTATTTGTATGAACAATATAGATAGTTCATGCAAAGTTTTAGTGTAAACAATGGTATATAATATGGAATTTTAGTTTCATCATTTCTCTGTTTCATTTATGTAGTAGGAAGTCCGTTCAATAATTTATACAAAATTACTCATTCTAGGTATTTTTGGAAGATTTTGGTTTATTCGATAATTTATGTATTTCAAAAATAGGTGCAATTAGTTTATTTGCTTATTGTTTCGCATAATAGAACTATTGTGTTTCATTGAATTTTATTTTGGTATTGGTTTAATGTTTAATCAAAGCACTTCAGTCAAAGTTGTCTTATTTGTATAAAAAACATCGACAAGTCTTGCAACTTTTGAGTGTAAGAATGGTATATAATATAGAATTTTAGTTTCATCCTTTCTGTGTTTCCTTTATGAAAAATTATAGATAGTGGTTATTTTTGGAAGATTTTAACCTATTTAATAATTTATACAAAATTAATGATAACATGTTTTTTAAGAAGATTTTGATTTGATTTTAGCTTTAACATTACCTTTTAGTAACAAGTTTATTCAATCATTTATAGAAAAGTAATAATAATGGGTAGTTTTAAAAAAATTGGTTTGGTTTTGGTTTGAGGGTTATATTTTAATTGTACAGATTCTAGAAAATAAATGATAATATGCAGTTTCAAAATATTTTGGTTCCATTTAGCTTTATCCTTTCTATGCATCCTTTATGCAATAAGTAATTTATACAAAATAGTGATAGTGGGTATTTTTGAAGATTTTGGTTTATTCATTGATTTATACAAAATTAATGATAATTATTTTTTTTAAGAATATTTTTGTTTGGTTTTGATTTTAACAGTACATTCTAGTGTTGGTTGTGTGGGGAATATACCTATGTGCAACATAGATATGTGAAAGATATATCTTTTGGAGTGCATAGGTATGGTCATAAGCTCTGCACAACATGAAAAACAACTAAGTAAAATATTAAAATTAAAATTATGACTATTAATCAACGATATTGTTTAAGTTAAACATATGCATATAATAATTTTTTTCACTTTATATACTTATCTTTATAATAAACATTGTTACTTAAAATATATTCATCTAAGTATGGAGAGCTAGTGGTGCAATATTACCGAATCAATGTGTCATAAAATGACTCGATCATCATGCAAATTACATCGCTTGTAAGAATACATGTTGTGGAAATATTGGAAGTGTGGATTTGCAAAATTGTGGAAGTGTGAGAGGACAGGTGATATGAATTCTCTCCACAAGGGTTCAAAATAGACTAACTCAAACATATGCATACAAGCATTTTGTTCATTTTATATACATATAAATATTGTGTAGAGAGCGTGGAGTGCATAGATATGGTCATAGAAAAAGGCTCCACTCAACATGAAAAATGACCAAATAAATAATAAAATTAAAATTATGACTATTAATGAACGGTATTTTGAAAGTTAAATATATGCAAAAAAATAAAAAACATTATGTTCACTTTATATACTTATTTTTTTAGTATATATATATATATATATATAATCATTGAAATATGTAAAATGTTAAAAAACTTTGGTGTTAATGTTTGATGATTATCAACAAAGAAAAAAGTTGTTTTATGTAACTATGTTATATGTGTAAAATAAATATTAATATTTAAAACTTTTTTTATACTAATTTATTTTTTAAGTAACAAACATTTGCATATTTATACATATGAATATAATTTTTATTAATACAGTATTAAAATCTTAACATATAATTCTATTATTGATAACATTTTTCCCTAAGACACTCTCATTCAAGAATCTTGTATTAAAGCGTACTCCAACTTTTGGAATGACTTTCATGGAGAAATGACTTACTTTAAGTTCTCTTATTCGTATGAACAATATAGATAGGTCTTGAAGCTTTTCAATGTAAAAAATTGTACATAATATCGAATTTTAGTTTCATCATTTTTGTGCTTTCGTTATACAGTAGAAAGTCTATTCAGTAATTTATACAAATTTAATGACAGTGGATATTTTTGGAAGATTTTCTTCTATTTGATATTTTATACAAAATTAATGATAACATGTTTTTTAAGAATATTTTTGTTTGGTTTTTACTTTAACAATACACTTTAGTGTTGGTTGTGTGGGGCATATATATGTACAGAGTGCGGAGCTATGAAACATATATTAAAATTCTCCGCAAAACATGAAAAATGGTGAAGTAAAATATTAAAATTACGAAAAAGCAATTGTAAGTAAGTTTTCTATAAAGTTCTTGTCATGAAAAAGAAATTACAGAGTGCCAATTGTTCATTGGAGCAAGAGTCGCCATGACTGGAAATCAACTCTGCTACAACTGAGTTTTCAAAACTGAACACTTAATACATAAAAATTTATACATAGTCGAGAGGCTATTATGGCCCAGAGATTGGTTGATAATGCCATAAACAAAATGAAAAAGAACATTATTTTTAATCCCACCTCAAGATTAAAAGATGAACCTCACATGTCTCATATGAAACATGAGTTTTGTGTGGGAGCAAGGAAGGAAGGTGTCATCACTCTAGCAGTTGCATGAGATGAAAAATCATCTCGAGTATTTTGCATGTTCGTTGCCATGGAAATGTGATGGTCCAGAAGCTCAAGGCAGAATTTAACATCGTTCATTTCTCTGAGAAGATAAAAAATCATTTTTTGAAGTGTGTATAGGCTCGCAAAGATGCACTCAGAGTCTTCCTTCCTAGTTGCATTCAAATTCTTTGTGGAAGGGACTTCCATTGGAGTTGTTTTTGGGTGGATTGAGGATTCAACGTACTGGCCATGGCTAGAGGAATAATGAGAAGTTCCTAGAGGTGGGATATGAAAAGAAGTCCATCTAGTGGAAGAAGTTGGGGCATATCCCGGAGAGAATCCTTGCTTGTCAAACAACTCAATTTTATACCCCCAACGAGATGATGTGCATCCATTATCTAATTGCTTATCCTTTTCTAGGTTGTGTGAGGGAGACCTTGGGAACTTCCCATGAATTATCATATTGTCATTTCCTACGACCTCTGAGATGGTTCAACTGAATCGAACATGCATGTTGTAGCACACCTTTTTGTGGCTACCAAGGCTTAATCGCTCTTAAAATAAAATCTATAACACCTCTTTGTACATTACTCATACGACATTCTATAATTCCCATGCGTTTAAGCCAAGAAATACATTTAAACTCAAAGTAAACATATTATTTACTGCTATAATAAGAATCAATAACATTAACATTAAATTGATATGCATAGCAGAATACATGATGATTATAATACACAGAGATACAAAAGCATAATTGAAGAATCATCTGGTACTTATCTTTGAACAGTGGTAGTTCCACCAACAGAGTGCAGGCCTTCCACGAACCTCCCAGCCTTAGACCACACTGCTCATCAGCTCAGCAGTGGGGTCACCCCTGAGCTGGGACTAAGCTCCACCACGAGACAAGGAATCCTAGGTTAGGATGAGGTTACAAGGAAAACAACACACAGCCACAGGAAGGGATTCTCTCCTGGGAACCACCCACACTCACTGCCCATAGTCCCTCATTCCCCACATGCCTGTTCCACCCTAGGAGGATACACCTTCTCTGTCACCTGGATAGTCCTTCGGCTGCTAACCTCCCTTGCCTTGGGTTACAGAAACAGACCGGACTGGAAGTCTCCGGGCGCTGTGGCAGCTACAGGGTTCCTTCCAGGAATCCTCTCCTTCCTCTGCACACTCTCTCACCTGGAGGGAGTCGCTCACAGGTCCATCAGCCTGTTTTTCCAGCTTCAACCACCTCTCTCACCTGGAGAGAGTGTTGTACAAACTGGCCAACAAGCCACACAGGATCAAACACTGCACATCCACCACAATCAACGTGAAATCAGACACGAACACCCCAGGATAGCTCCAGAGATGTGCAACAACATAAACAGGCTTAGCAAGGACGGAACACTCTCGTTTTCTCAGTTTGGCAACACAGAATAGATTCACACTCTGGATTCTCAGGGATGAGTGAGGATTCGTCCATGCAGGGATCTATGTGCAGACTCCCCAGTTTAGAACAGAGAAGGGAGTACTAGCTTTCCCAAACAACACAAACTCTTTCCTGAAATCAACACAGACGTCTCATTTAGGGAATGCACACATGAGTTTTCTCAGAGATAGACACAGACTTTTTGAATCACAGGGTCGCACAAAGGTTCTCTACAGGAGTCGGGTTGGTCGTACTATCTAGGGCTCCATACACATTCAAGCAATCGGGTCAAAATGGAGGAGGAACCTTCTCACGACTCACCCTGGCCATTTTATTCGCATGCGTTAGGGTTGACACTTGTCACCCATGGAACTACATGCGTTCCACCAACACGCATCACCCTTGTACATCCTCCCTTGTAAAAACTTAGGATAAACATAAAATGCACATGTATTTTTGGGATAATATTAAAATATTATTCCCAGGCTTAAGACCCCAGGCTCAACACTTAGCCCCTTTCCCACCTTCCAGCCCCTACTTCCTTGACCACTCTGTGGATGCTCAGTCCCCCTTCACTCATTCATCGTGGTCGGTCTGCACCTGCCGGTGTTTACAACTTTATTAAATTTTTTTGCATATATACAAGTACAAAATCAGGCCCTTGGCCTCCAACCCTTAGGATATCTGGCCTAACAAACACATAAGCCCATCGACTTATACAAACTTGGCTCACCAGCCTATAAAACATACTTACAATTCATTTCATACATCAGATTTACAACTGGGCTCAGCTTTGGGGACATTACAATCCCTCTTCCTTATTTTTGCACTGTCCTTAGTGCAACTTACATTGTCTCTGCTAGCCTTTCAAAATTTTCAAAAAGATGCGGGTACTCTGCCCACATAACTTCTTCATGCTCCCATGTCGCGTCCTCAGGACCGTACCAGGTCCACTGAACCTTTATAAGCTCTATGGCTCGATT
>JASDQU010227510.1:0-17327 GCA_032191745.1 Picea mariana | reverse complement strand
ACTCTCCCAGGTTAAGGACACAGCCCGAACCTTTCCTCCAACCTTTTGTTTGGCTCCCGAGGCCATCTCTATGAAGCTAAACTCATCCTGTTCGACTTCCTTTGCCTTAATCGTTTTTAGCGCTGCACCAAAAATGAAACTCTTGGTAGCACCAGGATATATCAAAATACTAAGGGTCTGGTTAGCGACGACACCTGTCATCTCAAGCACAGTCAATTGATGCTCTGTTTAGCAATTATTCACCGCTGCACGAATCCGATGGGCCTTGCCCATATCTCCCACAGTAGTGGGTCCGACTGATCTAGACGCTCTAGTCCTCTCCAGCGAGTAGTCGCGTTGGTAATGTGGCTCCCCACACGTCCAACACCCCTTCTTCAGCCTAGTAGTCCTGGTACCCGAAGTAGAAGATGATGGCCCACCAGCTTGGAATCCAGGTCTGTTTTGCTGAACAGGCGTAAACTGTTGCTGCTGCGGTCGACGTTGCTGCTGATGTTGTGGTCCCTGATAAGGTGTCCGTTGCTGAGGTGTCGGTCGCCGAGGTGTAGTGAAAGTGGATCCCCTCTGGAAACCATGATATCCTGACATATGTTTGGCTGGTGTCTGATGCTACTATGCTCCAAATGACACTTGCCCTGCTGGTCTCACTGGAGTTCTGGTTTGACCCCCACTGATAAGCTCCTCCTCTGCTATGAGGACATTTTGGACGACATCATGCAAGGTTTGAGGCATCAAAATCCTGACCTTTGCACGTATGTTGTCGTTAAGGTCGAACACAAACTTGTTGACCTTAAGTTTCTCAGTGTTAAGGTGCGGAGCATACCGGAGCAGCTCCATAAAACGGGCCTCATACTCGGGCACCGTACGACTACTCTATCGTAAGGCGTTGAACTCATTGAGCTGACGCTCAATGAATTCCTCTGATAGGTACCTCTCTCGGAACCGTTCCTCGAACAGTTCCCATGACACATCTTCGTTGGCCATGTTCAACTGCGGTAGGAGTGTCTTCCACCATAGAATAGCGCTCCCCTTCAGTTGAAAGACCGCCATGCGGACCTTCATGTTGGAGGTATAATCGCGAAGTGCGAAGCACATCTCCATGTTCTCCAACCATGCCTTGGTGGCTGCGCCGTCCGAGGCACCAAAGAACTCAGGAAATTTGACCTTCTCAAGTTCATGGTGAATGCTACCAGTACCGACTGGAGTGCGTGGTGGAACCTCAGGGGGTGCAGGCGCTCTGGCCTCATCTCTGTCCAAACGGCTGATTAGTGCCTCAGACATGCGCTGAAAAGATCTCATCATTTCGACCACATCACCAACTGCTATCTTCTCTTGTCTGACAACCTGTTCATCTCCCTGGGGGTTAGACCCCTCCAGCGTGGATTCTAGTGGAGGCGTCGTGCCTCCTCCCCTAGCACCCTGTCGTCTGCCTCTGCGGCGTCCTCTAACCATGATTACCTGCACAAATAGAAGTCAACTCAATTAGCAACATTATAATCAAATCATATCAACTAAAGCCGTAGCGATCCCAAGTCTTGGGTTGAACCCTCTCTGATACCACATGTAACATCCCCATCCGATACGACTCCTACGATGTACAACTGGTAAAAGCACCCTTATTTTTTTTTTGTTTGTGTGTGTGTAGGAAGGTAATAATGACATTATACTCAACATCGCAACACAACGACGAACACGACGCATGCAACTCATGCAACAACAACATAACGACCTAACATAAAAGCACATCAAGCACCTGGAAGCAATGTATGAGATTCAACCGACGAAGAATAAGAATGACTACCTGCCCGTCGTACCCTGCAATGGTTAGTACCTCTAGGACACATAAGCAACGCTCAAGCCCAGGTTCCCATCGATTTTGACCATTTAAGGTCTCAAGGCTGGCGATAGTTCTAAGGAACAAGGAGGTGTCTACATCCCGCCTGACATAAGCAGACCAAGCCTACTAAGCTAAGGACAATCATCCTAACAACCCCACGCACCCAAAATTAATTACACAAGTAACTAGAACCCTTATAGTGAGAAAACCAAGCACAATAAATGTTTACAAAACCAAGTACAAACATTAATTAAAATGAACAACAACACCCTCAATGGGAAGCACAAGCTAAAAACGACTTCGTCAACAACCCAACCATTAGTCAAGGCTAAATGGTCAATATCTATGACTTAAATTGGCGTTAATTACAGATTGATTAACCAGTCTAAATCCCATTAGTCAATGAGTTACCAACCGAACTTAACATGAATTACGACTCAATTTAGTGAGTCTGAGTTACCAATTAGGCAATATCTATAAATCCAATTAACATCAATTACATATCTAATTTTCAATCTAGTCTTTACTCACCATACTAATTTTAATATTTATTACAACCTAAATGGACAATTCTTTATTAATATGAATCCCCATCCAACTAGCCATAAACTTGAATAACCACATTAACATTCTTAAAGTGGAATGCTACCATTAGCACTTATGAACAATTTTAACCTCAACATTTAGTCTAGCTATAATGATCGAACTAACAATGCTAGCGGTCTACTATCATAGAGAAGGAACTGCTAACTATTAACATTGTTGTAGCAATTTAACAAGGTGATTACCATAGCAGTTACATGACAATTAATATGGCATTAACAAGATAGTTTACATGACGGTTTTCATGATAAGTAATATAGCAATAACAAGACATTTAACATTCTAGTTAACATACAATTAATATAACATTAACAAGGCAATTTGCGTGATAACATAACCATTCATGGTGCAATAACCAGGTGATTTATATAACTGTCAACTATTTAACTCGTTGTGGCATTTAATCAATAGAAGGAATGTGTTCACCATTAACATTGCTGTAGAAAATGTTCTGGCAATTAATAAGGCAAAAATATAGTATTTCATATTGCAATTAACATGATAATCAACATGGCTAGTAACATTGTTGTGGTAATTAAAGCTTGGCAGTGAGAACGGTGGGTATGCGTTCAATGTGAAGGAGCATAAAAGGGACAAACAAACTGCGGAAGGACCAACTCGTGGTCATTCAACAACAACTCAATCAATGATTAAGGCAAGTCGTGGTCATTTAACAACAAACTCAGTGGTATACATAGTAAAAACTCATAGATAAAAACACGTTGTAATCAGTGATGGAATCGCTTGGATTCAGTGAATAATACATCGTAGATTCAGTGGTAAAACATGGGGTAAACTCAGTGATAGAACACTCTGAAACAAGCTAAAAACGTTGGTCTACACAGTCCGTTTTTAAATTCCAACCGTGGTCATTCACAGCAAAACAATCACCAGTTTTGAAGGTGACTTCATGGGCATTTAAACAACAGTCTATGTCAATCTTTAAAACAAAAAACGTGGGTAATTTAACAACAATCTCTTCACATTTTAAAGGCAAATATCGTGGGCATTTAAACATCAATCACAGTCATGTTTTGGATGGAAAAATCGTGAGCATTGAAACAACAGTCTATGTCAATCTTTAAAACCAAAAACGTGGGTAATTTAATAGCCATCTCTTCACATTTAAAGGCAAATATCATAGGCATTTAAACAACAATCATAGTCACATTTTGGATGGCAAAATTGTGAGCATTTAAACATCAATCACAGTCTCAATTTAAAAGGGAAAAACATGCACAGGGACACACCATGAGGACATTCATGGCTATCCGTATTTAAAATATGTAGAATGATGTGCCCAAAATGCACCAGAAGGAACTCCATGTTGCCATCATCATTTAAAAGGGAAAAATGTTGGCAAAACGCAGACATGGAAATGAATTCGTTTTCCATTGCCAGGATACCAATACCATGCAGACAGGAATACAAAAACATTTTTCATTTCCCGGACACAATTATAAAAGCAGACAGGAAATCAAATAAAAATGTTTTTCCATTTCCAGGATACCATTATAAAAATGCAGACCTGAAATCAATTCTTTTTTTTCATTGCTAGAATATAAAATAATAATAAAAAATGCAGACATGAAACCATCGCATTTTTCCATTGCCAGAATACCCAAAAATTTGCAGACAGGGAATCAATCCGTGCTTCCATTTCCATAACCCCAATACAGCACAGACAACAATAAGAGAACGCAAGGATCTAATGGGAAAGGTCATGGAATGATTGCATGGGTTCTATCAGTCAAGGCATAGAGAAAACCAACCAAGACACCAGATAATAAACATGCATGGGTCGTTGCCAGATGGTGGAATCAACAATCAACCAAGGAAAAAAAATCAAGGGTAGTCGACTAATAGGTTCGTCCTTCGCTCATCATCCTCGCACAGAAAAGCAGGGCATTGAGATCCATAGGTCTTTTAACGCTAAGGCGACGACTGTAGATCAGGCTCTTGGCTGATTTCTTAGGCGAGGACTGATGAGCTAGGAACGAAGGCTAAACAACCACGAAGGTCACAATTAGCACAGTAAGATGGTCAAGATGTGATGGAAAATGAAGGCCATGGGAGTCAACAATCGTCAAGCTAGGCTAAGAAAATTTTCAGTCATCAATCTAAACAATCAATCTACTTACCTAATGAACATGCAGATCCAAGCATAAAACCTACATCATCTACTATACAAAATGAAGAGAGAGTATTGTTGCCTGATCGCTCGCTATGAGTGACGTCTGTGCGCTCCGTGCAACTCCCGCTTGTCGACAGGCGAGACTTCACCGGTACCTCCCAGCCAATGCTACGGGTACTCTTCTTCCCCCTTAGCCCCCCAAGCCGCAAAGGGGCCACACACTCACTATCCAGAGATTTCGACTAGCTCCCAGCTCGCCTCGCAAGGCCGAGCTATCACTCTTCACCGAGTTGGGTATCCCAACTCCCACAAGTTAAGTCAGTCAAGTGGATATTTCTGCAGCATAACGTTACGCAAACAGAAGAGATCCAACCTTCATCTCCTCCCTTCATTATATAGAATTTTGTGGTTACACTTTCCTAAAATCTCGTTTAATTAAGTTTTTAAAATTTAATTCCTAAAAATTCCTCCCCGTACAAGTGTCACCCATCCCCTTCATTCCTCCATAAATTAATTTCTTTAACTAA
Organism: Picea mariana; assembly: GCA_032191745.1. NCBI lineage: Eukaryota > Viridiplantae > Streptophyta > Pinopsida > Pinales > Pinaceae > Picea > Picea mariana. Next base: position 12,229 of record JASDQU010227510.1, on the reverse strand, counting down.
TTAATTATCTTTATTTCCCTCACCTACCTAGAGTTACTCCTAGAATCGCTCCTAGGTGTCCCCAAATTCTCTTACAGGTTTTAATGATTTTCCCCACTATTAATTTGCTAGTTCAGTTTAAATTAGAAAGCTCTTAAATGGTAGATACTTTACTTAGTTTGACTTTCCGCTTTTTCCCTTTTGTTTCCTTTTTTTTCCTTTTTGTGTTTCCCTCTTTTCCTAGTTTCCTAATATTTTAGATTTTTCCCTATTTCCCTTTTTATTTAGAACTCAAAAAGGTAGGTGTGGAAATTAACCCCCTTTTTCCCTTTTCTCATTAAATTAATATATTTTAAATTATAATAAAATAATAAAACGATTAATTCCCTTTTTAAATTTTAATCCAACAAATTTTTTTTTATGAAACAATTAATTTCTTATTCCCTTCGTGTTACAAGATTTAACGAAGATCATAAATATTATTTATGTTGTTTTTATTTTTATTATTATTATTATTATTATTTATAGAGAGATAAAATTTTACCACTAGCATAGTTTAGACTTGAACCTTAAATTTTCATGTTGGGCAACATTTTATTAGGGAAAATATTTTTTTTAATTTTTTATCACATTGATCATCCTAAGGTCGTCTAGGTTCATTCATCTATCATCAACAATGTGACGTTCCCTTCAGGACGCACTAGGTACTCCAAGGGTGCCACTCGCCTCAATTTGTTTCCCTTGTGCGACGTGCCCTTCAGGACGCACTACGTGCTCCAAGGGTGCCACTCGCCTCTTGACTTACTTGGAAGACATCAAAAACCCCTGGAGTCAATACTCCGCTAGGTGAACTTGTGGGAGACTAAGGGCCTCTAAGGAATAAGGCCCCCACCTTATTGCGCACCCCTTAGAATCATCATGAGCGACTATCGCAGTCTGCCCTCACGACATCGTGGGTCCTCTCGAATTAGGTAAATGTTAACCTACAGTTCGAGCCACGATGAGAGTGCTAGTAGACTGTGGCAGGTTTGTTGTCCACACCTCTCCCTCAACATCTCTGGTAGTCGTGCGTGACCCCTTTACTCCATATGTGAGTATGATTGACAAGCTATCGTCAGCCTGCATCATCAACAAATCATGTCAGAATATATCCATATCATGTCATCTAATCAGATGCACTAATATCACAGTAATACAATCAAACCCTAATGGTACACTCCCTGAATCGATCCAGAGTCCAAGGGGTTCCATTGATGCCTCTGCATCCTCAAGGTCCAAAATCCTACACACTCAGTAAAACTGAGTCAATAGCACCTGTCTATGTCAATGTAGAAAAACAACATGTCATCAACCGGCCATAACGCCTCATAATCAAAATCAAAAGTTTTAATAGCATAATAATCCGGATCACTTGCGAGCAAGTGTCCTCAAAGAATAAGTTTGCTCAGTGTGCCAGAGCGGGATGTTACACTGATATTCCATATCTTCGGCTTTATCTCAAGTATGATTTCTGCTTTATTGCTCGTGTTTTCCATTGGGTTGTTATTGATTTCTTCTTTCAGTCTGATATTTTATACTTCACTATGTGATTTGGATTGGATTTTGTAGCATCTCTATTTTGGGTCTGGTGTTTTTTGAGTTACTATGGCTAACAAATTTTAAATTGTAATGTAGACATGAAACACATGACCGAATGAGAGTTCATGTAATTGATGTAGAGACCAAGAGATAGGAAGTTCCTCGGGAGTTTCTCTGCAGGGAACAAGTGTCTGGTGATCTGAAGATGCTTGCACTAGGAAGGCCAAATCAACCGACTCTGCTTTTGAGTTCTTTGAGTTATTTGAAGGAAGTCAGGGGAGATGAAATTTTGATTTTTCCCAGGGTGGTGGCTCCTAAGAGACTTCACATCAAAGTATCAGAGTAATGAATCAGTGAAAAACACACATAGGGCTATTTATGTCACATATATTCAATAACTTGTATATCAAGCGCAATATATTTCCTCTCTTCAACCATCAAATACATGTGATTACATAGATCAATTTAGCAAGAGATTATTCTTCCTTATAATGAGATTTTTAGTTAGCCATGTTTGATTCATGGTTAAAATACAACTGTCAAGATTATGGGCCTTTCATAATCCCTTTGTAGGCGCTCATCATTAATGCCAATGCCATTGTTGTAATTTGTCCATTAAATTGGAAACTTCCCATCATATCGGAAACTGCAAACTAAATGGAAACCAAATTGAAAATTTCCCATAAAATTTGGACACTGGATATTATTCCATTTATTCCTCCGTTACTCATTTAAATTAAGGTTTCCAATTCCTTTTTTATCGCCATAAATCATGGTTCTAGACGGTAATTGTGGCTATAAAAGGAAACACTTTCCATATGTTTTGGCATTAGCATCCCACTTTTACGTATATAACTATAATTTAAGGGAATTACTTTACAACTCTAATTTTAGTGGTTCAATTTATCAAATTCATTAACATATTCACTATCAAAGTTGTACAATTAAATTACTCTTCTCAAATAAAAAATAGATACAAATTCAACGAGCATATGATAATTTTGTTGTACCATATGTTGTTAGACTTCTATGTGATGAGTTTTATTCAACCTTTAACTAATCACTCATTGGGAGATTGGATCATTTGATCAAAATGGTCCTTCTGCAATTTGTGTGGGAAAATGCCTTAATTTGGGTAGTAACAATGCCCTTCTTTATGGAGAGCCAAAATGAAAGCATTAATTTGGGTAGTAACAATGTTCTTCTTTATGGAGAGCTAAAATGAAATTCTTAATTTGGATAGTAACAATGTCCTTATTTATGGAGAGCCACAATGAAAGATTGGATATTTGTGATGTCTCTATGAGATTGGATCAAACTAAGTAGCTTTGTAATTTCATATCTTTGTTTATGGGGAACCAAAATGAGATATTGAATCATTTGATAAAATTCCCTAGTTTGAGAGATTTGATCATTTCATAAAATTCCCTAGTTTGAAAGATTGGATCATTTGATATAATTCCCTAGTTTGGATAGTAGCCTTGTAATGTTCTTGTTTACAGGGATCCTCCTTTCATCATTCAATGATATCCCCAACCTTCTTTTGGATAGTAGTCTTGTAATGTTCTTGTTTATGGGGAGCCTCGTTGCATCACTCAATTATATTTTCAACTTTATTTTATAGTAGTCATCACTCAATCATATCCCACACCTTCCTTTATAGTAGCCTTGTAATGTTCTTGTTCATCGACAACTTCCTCGCATCACTCAATGGCATCCCCAACCTTCCTTTTAGAGTTGGATTGCTCTTAAGTGGAGTTTCTTGTTGGAGGGATAAAAACTTGGTGTGTGCTACTTATGTTCAAGTTTCATGTTAAGTTAGATACTTCATTGTGAGAAAGGTGCTAATAGTTGTTATATGTTGTATAAATGTGTGTGAGAAACAAAAATGGAATATATTTGTTTTGTCATAGAATGAGATACATTTATTTTGTGATATCTTGAAATAACATAGATATATTTATTTTGGATATCTTGAAATAACATAGATATATTTATTTTGGGGATTGAAACAATTTCTATTAACTCGTGTGTTTGTTTTTTTTAATTACATTTATTTCATGATGTCTTAAAAAGATTTTTATCAATTTATAAGTGACAAGTTTTTGTAGTCATTCAAAGAAGAATTTTGGGCTCATAAGTTACAAGTTTTTGTATTGGTTAAATAATAATTTTAATGGATTTAAATGACTTAAATGGTTTTTGATGTTATTCATAAAGTTGTATTAATGGGTCTTTTAAGTTTGAAAATCCATTTAAAAGAAAGTTACATTTGTCCATGTGCTTATATGGTTTTCATTATGGACGATGACTTTATTGAGAGTAGGGTTAGGGTTTTTCATTATGCAGGTTGAGTTTGTTAAACATAGGGTTAAGGTTTTTCATTATGGAGGTTGAGTTTGTTAGATATAGGGAATGTATTATTTATATTTTTCCTTTACATTGGTTTATCATGAAATTTTAAATTAATATTTTATTAGATACTTTAATATCAATTTTATAGTAGCCCACAAGGATGAAATTTGATAGGAAAATTGCTTGTAGCCTTATGGTTTTTCATTGTGGAAGTTGACTTAGTTGAAGATAGGGAATTTATTCTTTATATTTGGCCTCCTTTACACTCCTTTACCCATGAAATTTTAATATATTTTTCTTTTCTTTCTTATAAATACTCTAATATCAATTCTATGGTAACTCACACAGATGGAATTTGAGAGGAAAGTTACTCGTCATGAGGCATTTTAAGGAATTTTACCTTTCAAATACAATAAAAAAGTTTACTTGTCAAATACAATAAAAAAGTTACACGAACCATCATCAATCTTTGTTGGAAATCTTAAAACAAGTAAAAAAGTGATTCAAACTATCAACTTTCATGGGTTGGTTTTGAAATTCCATTCCTATTGGTGGATTATGTTGATAAGGATTTTGAACCCTCATCAATCCATGCTAGAGTGCTAGGAAAAATCTTCAAAACATGATTCCAATATTTTATTATTCCTTAATTCACTTCTTCATTTCTTTCAAATTACAAAAAAAAAATGTTAAAATAAAATCTTAGTACTAGAAACAAGATATAAACACAGTCTAATTATATTTGTGTTTCAATAAAGTTTGATACCATATATCCATAGTCAAGTTAAATGAAGACAATTCTCATTCGTAAATAACATCGATGGCCAACAACATTTTAGTTAAATATTTATAAATTAGATTGTTTTTCATAAACTACTGACAAAATCCATAAATAGAGACTCCAATGGTTAAGTGGGATAGGTAAGAGCCAATAGGGACCATATTTATGAGTACGCTTTTTACAATGCCACAAAGGGGGTAGTTGATGATGAAAGTATCAAGATAGTGTAGCACAATAGGCCATACGAAGTGGCATTGGAGTGCTCTTGAGACACCTAGAGAGTAATGAAAACATGATCATGAATCCTAGCTAGTTGATGAACAAATGAATAAATGTTGTGGTGTTCCTTTAACAACTGAGAAAAGGATGATGGCTACAGAGTAATGGAAAACTCGTAACAGGAAAAATGAGTATATCCATAAGAGGCCTCAAAAGGAGGGGGGTCATGGGATGTTGTATGTTCAAGAACATGGTGATTACAAGATGTAGGAGATATATGACTAATTTATCGAGTTCAATTTTACTAAAATTATTTTGAAAAATAGATCTAATGTGGTGTGTTATTAAGAATGTAGAAGATTATGTATATGCATAAACAAATTATGAAATTAGAGGCTCAAGAAATATTTCAATGGCTAAAATCTAGAAGAGAAGACTATGTATAAAGAACCGAACAAAGAAAATCATACTTAATGGCTCATAGAAGTGTAGTGCTTAATGAATGGGGAATATTGAATGTGACCATAGAAAAAACATGGGGCATGATTAAGTGTTGAACAACCAAGCGATGTTACCATTGAGTAAATAAGAGAAGAAATGATAGTACTAGCGAAGGACTAGACCTCGAGCAATGAGTTTTGAAGTAGAACAAATAAATTTATCTAAGTCATTGAGGAAAGGAATGTTGCTTAACACCTTTGTTTGTTGAACAATGAAGAGCCAATATTGAGCAAATGAATAACCCTAATGAGTGTCAAACTAGTGAGCATTAGGAACAACAATGTGCCAAGCATAGGAATGACCCAACCACAAATCAAAGCAAGGGAAAGCCATGTGATTAACATGATAAAGATATAAAAATAATTCCTAATAGACTAGGCATGTGGATTCAAAAAATTGATATCACTTTAAGTGTGCAATGAAAAACTTTTAAGACAAGGAACACTTAAAACATGTTCAAGACAAGGTTTCTAAATATGTTGAATGGATTCATCATGCATAGGTTGCACATGGTTGAAATTTCTCTTCACATATCATTATTGAAATCGTCAATCAATAGTAACAAAATAACAAATGTGTTTATAATCAATTGGTTGTGTTGGAGAATGTGAAACCTCTATTCCTTATCAGTTTATCTTCTTAAAAAAGACATACATGTCAGTTCCTTGCCATATGTCATATGTCGTCAGCCAACTCCAAATATTTTTCAATGTGTTAGTTTTGGGAAAACATGAACAGGGTTTTTTTTTCCAACAAATTATTATCTAGTTATGCATGGCAACATGCAAATAGCTTTGTAAGGAAGGTGACACAATCTAGTTTTATTTTTGTGCGTTTCATTTTTTCAGATAGTTGCATTGTCTCCTTCCCAAACCTATGCATTGCATATCCAACAATCAAACAATGCAAAATAAGAAACAAAAAAAAAAAAGATGCACATATGGTGGTTTCTATGCATAAAAGGAGATTAATTGTTAACCATGACAGAATACTAGCAGTGGAAACTAGCAGAATAGATACATGAAGACACGTGGAACGAGACGATTTATGTGGAGAAAATCATCTTGGTGACTTACAACTACATGAATAAACAATAGAAAAAAATTGAATGAATAAATAATTTGAATCCTCCACAAAAGCTCACTACTAAATGAAATAAACCAACAGTAGCTCTTGTTGTAGATCACTACTCTATGTTTATTATATTTGCAAAATTAACCAGAATGTGATCCCAATGATTAAGTGAGTTAAATACGTATTCAGAAAACCCAATGGCTTCCACTTCTTTAGAAAATGCAATGGAAATTTTGTAGGGGTATGAAAAGAAACAAAAACTGTTGGTAGGAACTACTTGGAGAGTTTTAAACATGGCAAGATATCTATCAATTGTTATCATTAGGAAAATTATTCAAATCAAAAGGAAAATGTGTTTGATTGCCCCGATTTGGCATGGATGCAACTATTGTCTCACGTTGTGGATTTGGCATGGATGCAATTTTTCTCCTCCCACGTTGGCTAGACTCGGTGAATTCATATGGCATATATTCTTCAGCATTCACATTCAAGTCCTCTGCTAGAGCTTGTTGAGCCCTCCATCGATGCTTAAAGCTAGGGCTAATCCAACTTTTCTTTCTTCTTAGAGATCCATCCAATGCTTGTGGGTCATTGGTAAAGTCAAAGTCCATTATAAATTTATCATTGAAGTCAATAATAAATCTTTCCAAATACTCTTTCACTTCCAAACATTTATATTGTTCTTGTGGTACATGATCAATTGCATCCTGCCAATTTAAATGTATGAAATTTTAAAATAGATGAATCATATAAAACATTGAAATTGATATGTAAATACCATAGCATATTAGAATAAAGTAAACTTTAGTGGATAAATTTCATACAATAAAGAAGGATCACCTGCAATCCTTGTAGCTTCTCTAACATCCCTTGTATAATCAAATCACAATCATTGTTTCCTTGATGAAGGGAATTCCCATCATCTCCTCCAACATTGTCCCCATTCCTATTTTCATGAACATTCTCATTGTCCCCATTGGAATCATTTGTGGCATCATTTGTATGAGGCATATAAGTGGCTTGTGCTTCTAGAAGATCATCCACTATTGCTTCCTCTATAACATCTTCATGTGCTATTTCATTACAAATTCTATATAGAGAATTGACTTTCAAAACATGTTTGAATGTGTTGCCTCACAATGCCCATAGGAAATCACATACTAGACCATTTGCAGTTGATGTTGATACAATGTAATATTTTTCACGATCTGTCTGGCTAATAACCATGTATGCACCTTCAACAATGTCATGAGGACTAACATCATTGTCAGGAATTCTCCTAGATTTCTCTAATGAAGTCTCAAGGTAACTCTACTTCTTCCAGTTTGTTAGAAATCCAGACTCCTTCAAATAGTTTTGATGCACAAAAAAAGGTTCCACCCTCTTCAATAGGGAGAAAATCAACCAATCCATTCTCCTAGAACATTTATGCCTTCGGTCACATAAGAAATTTGTCTTCAAGAAGAAATGGTATGATTCAATTGAACTATTGGAGTCTTGATTAGCATGAGGAAAGTCTCGATAACATTTTTCCCACATATCTAATAAGAAAAAGATAACCAATCACTAATATGTTAAGTCAATATGACATGTAATTATAACTAAATTAAAATGATCTATATATGTTGGGGAAAGTAATCTCAGACAACATAATAAGAAACTTACATATCTTATCCCCTTCCAACCAATGTTTTCTAAAGTAGTACAAAAACTTAACTTCGCCAACAAATTTTTCAAAGAATGTTCGCATTGCCTCACTAACAACAACATGATCATGACAACCGTGCATTATCTCACCTAGACTATGAGATAATTCCCTGGCTCTTTCAGGGGAAGATGCCAATTAAAATGCATTTTTTGATCAAGCACGATGAACATACCAACAAAAAAGGAGGACACGACAACCCAAAATTTGCCTACAAGAAAAATGATATCGTTCTTGTGTTAATTGAACATGATTAACATTTAGCAACCAACTATATTCATTATTAAATGTAATAACAACAAAAATCTAGGTGTACAGGTGTTAATAATAATTCATACATTCATAACGTGCATACTATTTGTCTCACCTCAATGCTTTAATTTATGCTAATGCATCATCTGTCATGACAACACTCAGTTTCCAATTTGGGCATCTTTTCCTACATGCATCTAGGAGTGGTCTAAGCCACTGGGCTATATCTGATGTTCTATTGCGTGAACACACTTCCCATGCAATAGGAACATTTCTATATTGAGAATCAAAGGAAAGAATTGTGTATAATTGGTACTACACAAACCAATACAATAATCAACTTCTCAATTTTAGAGTATTAATTATATTGAATGAAACATTGAACTCAATAGAAACATTAAAAAAATTAATGAAACTCACCCCATATTTGTTTGTGCTAAACGTAGAATCCAAAGCCAACATGTTGTTGTGAGAACACTTGACCATCATATCAAGCATCCATTCTATTTGGATGCCAATTATGAATGGTATATCCTCCCCTTCTGGTCGCTAGTAGAAAAAAAAAGGAATGTTTCTCTTGTTGATACCACTTGTTAACACTCAAAGAATCCTTGGGATCTAATTGATACTTATCTTTCAAATGGTGGTTAAATATATTGGAGACATCTTTTCTACATAAATTAAGGTCTCTAACACCCATCACAGAACCAAAGAGCCCATCAAGGATACGTCGTTCAAATATTGTATCAACTGGAACACCAATTCCACATAGTGTCTTTATCATTGATTGGATCTCCTTTGAAAGACGAAGGGTGCTCAAGGACTTTGGATCGCCAGATTTATCATATTTTCCATGGCATGGCTAGCCATTGCAATCCTCATGTAGGTACTCATTATAGGTGATAATTGCAACCCCTGAGATATCATTCACTTCCTTCTCTATAAATTTGCATTGGCATCCTCTTTTTTGGACAAAATTTTTCTTTCTTAACGGTGGTTGTGGATGTCCTCTAAGATCATTTGGACCATAACAACATTGGAACCTAAAAAATAGCCAACATTCAAAGAAATATCATTACATGTAATAGTAATACCAATAATAATTTTTGGAACTTAACAATACATATTGAAAGAACATATAAATTGGATTAAGACGTCATGACAAATACTAACAATGCATAGTTCAAGGATGTTGGACCCATCATAGAAGATTTGTCGTCACCAAAACGCTTCCTATGCGATCTATGTAAAAATGTACATGGTGCATCCGAGTTGTTTTTCTCTCCCATAATGAAGTCTTCCAACCTATTGTATGGTATCAGAGCAGTGCGATCAATAGTGCCATCTTCACATTGTATATCACTCCAAACAAGGCCTTGGCTTGAAAATATATGTTTGTCTAATCAGCTTTGAACAGGGAGGTTCTTGATATGTGAATGTTTTGTCTTCTAAACCATTATGCCAATTATTGCAATATGTCCCTGTAATTCGAGCAAATGGTAAATGTAAATCAAACAAAGTTAAATGAAAATATATCTATTTTAAATAAAAAACAATTGAGCAAATGGTAAATGTAATGGTAAATTCCCCATATTTCTAAACAAAAATTATTGAATAACCACATACTTTTATTGCATAACCTTAGTAACCAACCAATCCCATAGCTCCCGACATCCTACTCGAAATCAAACCAGAAATATGTTGCAATCCATATTACATCTCACTCATATATGAAACCATTAATAGGCTATTAAAATTGCCCTGGTCTCATGAAACATAAATATAAATATGTTGCAATCCAATGTAGACAATGTGGATATTGAATTCTATATAGGAAACACACTCCTAAAGGTGAGTTTAGTTACATTCAATCTCATATTTCAACATATAACAACACCAAAACTCTGAAAAAGAAATAAACCAAGCTTAAAGGGTTAAGGATGCCCAAATTCCACTGTATTATGGTTATATTGCATGTATTAATATTTTTAGACCAGGAATGACACACTTGATAATAGAAAACAGAAAACATCTTGAAAATGATCAGACATGCTTGCTACATAGTGATACTAAAAACATCTTTCAAAAAATAGGTGCTCTGGTTTATAGGAATTTATTCCTATCTCTATCATTTTTCAGTGCATTTCATATCTCTATCATTTCACGCGGAATTTATTCATATTTCTATATATGTTTCTGGTTTATAAGCATAATCCAAATTTATAAGCATAATCCTAGAACATAAGCATAAGCATAATTCGAATTCCAAGAACATGCGCTGACCAGATAATCGGTGAGCATTGTTTGTAAGGTCTGAAACAAGAAAAATTTACCCCTTCTGCGCTGCGCTTCTTCAAAGATCGATCTCCTGCTTTTATGTTGGCTTAGTGGGTTCCCATGGAGCAAATGCTTATCTTGCACCAACTACCTACGTTGTATCGAAAGGTGGGATTCGAGAATTTGCAAGACAAAGCAAATATTATAGTTAACACATGGAATTGAACCAAATTTAAGAATGGTGCACATCACAAGGTTCCAAATTAGAAAAAAAAACGCGGTTCCATCTAGGAGGGAGGCCCTGAATCTATTTGTAGATGGGATGAAAACTGCAAATAATTTGAGGGACTCGGATAATCGAAAATTCATGACATATATACATTCTTGGTAGGTAGGTTAAGTAGTAGCATGTATGTTACTATGTATGTAGCAATTGCAACCAAACATTGATAAAAGTAGCACAATCAAACTGTTGATCCACTTTTTCTCGTGAATCTGTGCGGGAAGCCCTATTTATTCACTTGGCTTGAATCCATCGCATTTCTTTTATTTGTTCTATGAAAGAGACAAAATCTATATAAATTATGGAGGATCTGATCTCATGCTTCTACGTTGGCTTGGTTGGTAGCTCGGTATGGAGGCTCTGATCTCTTGCTTCTGCGTCGGCTTAGTTGGTAGGTCGATTTAATTGAGAATTCAAGTCTCTCCGGTGACGATAAATGGGTGTTCTAGAACATTGGTAGTGTACGCTATGAAACGCTGACAAAGTGACTGGGGAATAGTGCCACACGAAGAGGGGGTCATCAGAAAGCTACTATCAAACCTGCCAAAGTAAGAACACTTAGGAGGGAAGATTGCTCTAGAATTAGCCTACTCCATATACATTATCATAAAATGATATAGAAATATATATATTATGAAATCAATTTCAAAATATATAAAATAGAGATATTTATATAATAAAAACAATGTCGATAGATATTTATATTATAAAAACAATTTCAAGTTTCCATAGTGTTAGCGATTTCTATGTTACACGTGGAAAAGTAACTCCAAAGCCACGTGTATGCTCCTTAGTTGATTAGACTATGTGCCGAACATGGATGATGTTCAGTCACATCTTTGATTTGGATTATGTGCCGTACATAAATTACACCTTTGAACCTTTAAGAAGGATATAGGATCAATCTTTATTTAATCAAAACAAAATTTAGAATCGGCGCACCATTACCATATCCACGCAACAGCAAAAGCAAATGTTGATAAAGATTACTTTATCGCTATCATGGAGCACCAACCTTTAAAGATTGATTTATTTATCAAATGCCTCGCGCTATAGATTCATGCCAGCAAGAAATGCCAAAAGCAGAGTTCCACAAAATGACAAATTTTCTTTCATTTCAAATAATTGTGATTCTTTACACGTGGTTCTTCGAAATCAATCCAACTGCTATGTATTTTTTTTAGGTCATCTTCGCGCCTATCCCATCGTTACCAGAAATGTATCT
>JASDQU010227508.1:0-17316 GCA_032191745.1 Picea mariana | reverse complement strand
GTTTTTAGTTTTTAGTTTCATGCTCATGTTGTTATTTAGTTTTTGTTTAATTCTTGTTGATACCTTTATTGTTTTCTTTCTAACCTTTTGCATTACAGCTGTCATGACTAGAAGAGCCCAACTAGGCATGTAAGTGCTCCTTTTTTTGCTCACCCATTGACGAAAAGAGCACGAATAGTGAGGACATAGCTTGCCTAGAGAATGATCCTTATGACAATGTTTCCCAAATCCTTTTGACTATTTTATCTCGATATATCACTAAAGGTGTAGTTGGGAAGCATGTCCTTTGTCTTAAGTTTTCTCTGAGGCGAAGTTTACTTTTAGAATTCAAGGGTAGGTTGAATAATTCAAGAATAAGTTTATTGTCTCAATTTTACAACTTTCCCTTAAGAAATTGTCATTCATCTCCAAGGTTCTTGCTAGTTCCTTCCCAGACCTCAGATTGTGAAGACATCCAAGGGAGCCAACCTTCAGACTCTTTTAGTCAGTCTATTGAACCTTTGATTTTTCATGATCCCTTTTTGATATGGATTGAGCACTTTCCTAGAGGTGTGAATTGACATGATTTTGTCCCTCCCTCCCACCTCCATGAGCTAGACTTTACAATTTCCAGTGATACAATAAATTTTCCAACTCATGTTATTTTTGTGCTTGACTTATCAATGTTTTGGTTTATGATGAAGCACAGAGGAAAGCATTATGAGACATTGCTAGGATGGTTTCACTGACTATTGGAATACACCTAGTATTCAACCAACAGGTAAGTATAGGTAAGAAGGCAGACATTTTGCATTCATTGTATATACCATCTGCACTTCATGCTAGAGTAGTTGTATTTCCATTTGTATATATGATTGCTTACTTGTATTTCATTTTATCATATATGAGACATGGGTGATATCACCACCCCAAATGATTATTGATTGTTTCTGTTGAGATCTAGCAGTTCACAGGTCATACTAGAGATGTTGAGCTTCTCATGCGCTCTACGGTGAGCACATGTCCATGAGTTGGAGCCAGATGTTATCCCCTATCATAGGGATAACTAAGGAGATTATGTCTCGAGGCCCACATGTCCTAGAAATGGAGTACCGAGAGCCATATTGACTTGAGCTTCGCCCTAGAGGGCCCATCCTTTCTTCTTCAACACCTTCATTCTATCAACAACAACAACATCCATCCCATCAACATGGTTCTAAAGTAGTAGTGGGTCTTGATCCATGAGGTAATGAGTCTGAGTATCATGGTATGTGTCACTGTGATTCTCAAAACATTTGAATATGTGCATTTAATTCTCTTTTTCTTCATGACGTTTACTTGGACATGTTATCTCCTAGAAAGTCAGTCTCTCAAATCATTGTTTTCATCAAAGTTTGGTCATGACAATTGTATTGGAAGGGTGACTAGTAGTCTTCAAGTTTCACTTAGCCAATATTCTCATATTGAAAAGTGTCTTAGTTTGAGTTATCTTAAGCCTAGAGAGTGGGTCCTACATCCAAGAAGAGTCATTATTAGTCTTAATAATCCCTCATTTACCATTTTTAGTTATTATGAGACCATGTCTAATCAAATTTTCCCACTTCACAAGTTTGTAGCGCAGACAATGTTTTTAATAACCATTGCATTGACAACTCAACACTAGTTTGTAGCGCAAGTCACATTTTCTCCATTTGGCACGCTGCAAACAACTAAGTGATTTTTTGTAGGTTACTAAATACCTAATGGCTCCAAAGACATATGTTTTGATCTGCTGAAATATCAATCTTATAAGAAGGAAGTTGGTCCTAGAGCCAATAGTTGAAGAGACTCTTCAAGAGGTTGAATCCAGTAGACTAAGAACTAGATGGTCTAAAAGAGAAATTTGCCCTTTGGAGAAAGAAGTAATTCAGGTCATTGCAAAACTCAAGGAGTTCCCCTCAAAACTTGTTCAAATGAAAGGTGAAGGCAACAAACATGCAAGGAACAAGGATAAGTATGCAAAAGCACAGTTGGAAATCCAAACATTGAAAGAAGCAAACGAGAAATTGTAGAAGAGAAATAATGTGCTAACTCAAGTTATAAAAGGGCACATGGCTGATCTCGTTGAGAAACTTACTCAATTCAAGAAGGAGGTCAGAAAGAAAGACATACAAAGAGCACATTTGGTGAGCATGTATAAGCAGAACCTCAGCCTAAGATCAAGCAATAGGAAATTATCAGAAGATGTATACTTGGAAAAGAACATGTTGAGAAAGAAGAATTTGGAAATATTATTGAAAGAAACTTTTTCATATAGCCTTGCAGATGAAGATAGTTAATTGATGATTCTAGGTTTATGCTTCATTTTGCTGTATGACATATTTTACTATTCATTTTGGTTCTCAACAGGTTGGACAATGGTTTTGCATTTTTGCATAAGGTAGTCATAAAGATAAAATGCTCTGTTTTGGTTTCATTAATGGTGCATATTTGGTTAGTTTCCCAAGGGAAAACATTGATGTTTGAAGCATAGGGGAAGTTTTTGACTAAAGAGATGAAAACCATAAACCCTAAATGAGAAAATGAAGAAAACATAAATATATATCACATGAATACTTTGTTTTAGAGTTTGTGTTGATAGAATGGAAAAAGGCAGATAGAAATGCAAACTCAACATTGAAGAAGGTGTTCTTCTTAAATATAGGGTGCTCACTTTCCAAGTGACAAATTACAAGAGCTTCAACACTTGACTATAGCATTGGAAGTGTCACCTTTTGACACTAAACCCTAATTTTGAAAATGAAGTGTAAGGGGGGGAAATTGAAGAGGATTGAAGCTTCCAGAGCTACACAAGTTATATCATGAATTATTAGGTCTAAATCAACTTCTTGCAGCACCTAGATCACTCTTCAAAGAAATTGTTCACTTGTTGTGTCCTAAAACAATCTCCTACAACCAGTTTGTAGCGCAAAACAAGTTTCCATAGTGTATTGCGCTACAAACTCGTCAAATTCTTGTGTGTGAAAGATTTGGTCAAAGATCGACCTGATTTTCAACAGTCAAAGATTGGATTAGTGTTCTAGCTATTATAGGTCGAGGATGATGGTTTCCTACATCCATTAGGAATCTTAGGTGGAGATAAAGTCTTGGGATTAGGATGGGATACCTATCCCTTGAAAATAGGAACCGAAATCCTATCTTTTGTAATGTCTTAGATTTATTTTTAACAAGTGTTATTGAGATCCATCCTTTGAGGATCTAACAACCATATTGTAAACACTATTTAAGCCCATAGAGGCATCACTGTTCAAGGGGGTTCAAGATTGAAGACTCTATTGTACTCTTTACTGTAAGACATTTTGGAAACATATTGAAATAGAAGCTTCTTTCACTGTATATTGTTCAAACTTCCATCTTCTGTCTTTTCTATGCCTGTGAGTGAATGTTATATGCATTTATCTATGTTTATCTAATGACAGATAATTGTTATCTCGTCTCTTTATTGATAGAATAGACTCACAAGTATTTTTCCTTGTTGTAGCTGGCCATTCATGTATGCTCTGTGTGTGTGTGTTTCTGCTAGTATGATAAGCATTCTCCATATATTCACATCTTGATAAAACTTTCTGAACAAGTATAGTTGAAATCATTTTATGTTTGAGTGTATCCATGTGTATCTTGAGTGAATGAGAGCATATAAACTCATCCAAATTGATCCAAATTTTTACATCATCAAGCATTCTAATTAAGTTACCAGGCTCTCTTGATCTGCAACCTAAAGAGACTCTTGGAGTGATAACAAATTGGCATCATTGTCGGGGAGAGGAGTGTGAAGCAAGCTTCCCTAGGAGACGACATAGTTCTAGTTTTTGATGATAGACAAAGGCTATGCATCATATTGGCTGTAATCTTCTATCTAGCGACTCCATGAAGGACGAATTCAGTGGCGACCCCATAATCTTCAAATGTCAAAGGCATTTGCTGCTCTTTTGGCTAGGAGGTTTTCACCTCTTAACTTTTCTACAGTCCTTGTTTTCCCACATACAGTACCTCTTATGGATATTTGGGGAGATTTCGTTCCTTGGTTTAGAGAAAGGAAACAAAATAATTCTTCAAATCACCTCATCAAATTTCGTCAATGCATGGCTTAGTTAAATATACATGATGAAGATGTGCTTATGAAGATTTTTTTCTATTCATTGGAGGGTGATGCATGTAAGTGGTATTTCTCTTTACCTCCTTCCAACATTTCATCCTTGAAGGATTTCCACAGAGTATTCAATGAGTATTGCAAAAAGTACTTTTCAGATGAGTCATTATTTGAAAATTGTTGTGAGGAGTTTCATTCAGATATTCAACATGTTGTTTCTTCTAGTAGTGAAGATGAAAGCAAATATATTAATGAAGATACATATGAGGGCGAAATTATTTCTATTGTTAATTCCAAAGAAGAAGATCTTCAAGATATAATTGATAGTAATATCGATGATTGCATAGCTGAGGATGTTTTAGATATTTCTTCTTATGAACCCGTTGATTCAAATCTAGATGAGAAGGATGATTATGACAAGGAAGGAGTTGTTGTTTCAAATATGTTTCAAAATCATATTGGCGATGATTATATGCATAAATCTTCATCTTTGCCATTAGGATTTTATCCCGATGTTCCCATATATGACAAATATAGTGATGATGAGGAATATTTTAAAGTTTATGAAGGCTTGTTGACTAATGGAATATCATCTAGTTCTATTGTTCAGCAAGAAGAAGATCAACAATGTAATTATGCTATGGTTGATGATAGTTATGAGTCTGTTGTTCAAAATTCCAATGAAAATCTCCTTAGTTTTGATACATCTTTTAAGGATATCATTGTTGGGGAGAGTAATCAACAGTTTGCTCATGATACATTTTTAAAGACTCATCCTTTGTTTGATCATTATGGAGACAATGATGTAGAACATCAAGAACATATCTCTTCTTTTCTCTCAGAAATTGTCATTTGTAATGGGCCACCACATCATAGTGATGGATTTAAGTCACAGGGATATAGCAAAGGGGAAGACATACGAGAGAATTCAAAGATTTTGAATCTATATGATGGTGATCACAGTTTTGAAGATCCCATGGAAGCCTTACTTGAGTCTTATCTCTCAGACTCTCTTAAGTTTTCAAATTTTATCATATCACTTACATTTTTTAGTGAGTATGATCTCCTGAAAGAGTTTTTATGGTCATTATTATGCTTTTATTATTATCTTCTAATCAGTGGCATAAAAAGAATCCTTTCAGTCATGAGTTTAATTGTATGGCCTCATTGGAAGCATGATTTCACTTGATCAACAAGAAGTACAATTGATTATATTAGGAGTGTACATGAATAAGCTCAGTAGTTGAGATTTTGTCTTCAATTTGCAGTCGGTTTGCAGTTTGAATAAGCTCAGTAGTTGAGAATTGGTTTTCAGTTTTCAATAAATAAGCAAAGTTCTTTTTAGTATATCAGGTTATGACGAAAACGAATATCAAATCTTGAAGGTTTGTAGGGGATTGGTTGCACAGGCTCGATGACTCCATATCCCAATGGACAAGGCAACTGGAACTACTAAGTTCTTGAAAACCTCGCATGGAAGTTTCCATCCTAGTTGGAGCCAGATGTTAGCTCCTAGAAAGTCAGTCTCTCAAATTATTCTTTTCACCAAAGTTTGGTCATGACAGTTGTATTGGAAGGGTGACTAGTAGTCGTCAAGGTTCACTTAGCCAATATTCTCATATTGAAGAGTGTCTCAGTTTGAGTTATATTAAGCCTAGAGAGTGGGTCCTACATCCAAGAAGAGTCATTATTGGTCTTAATAATACCTCATTTACCATGTTTAGTTATTATGAGACCATGTCTAATCAAATTTGCCCACTTCACAAGTTTTTAGCACAAACAATGTTTTTTATAACCATTGCGCTGACAACTCAACACTAGTTTGTAGCGCAAGTCACATTTTCTCCATTTGGCACGCTACAAACAACTAAGTGATTTGTTGTAGGTTACTAAATACCTAAAGGCTCCAAACACATATGTTTTGATCTACTGAAATATCAATCTTACAAGAAGGAAGTTGGTCCTTGAGGCAATAGTTGAAGAGCCTCTTCAAGAGGTTGAATCCAGTAGACCAAGAACTAGATGGTCTAAAAGAGCAATTTACCCTTTGGAGAAAGAATTAATTCAGGTCATTGCACAACTCAAGGAGCCCCCCTCAAAAACTATGCAAATGAAAGGTGAAGGCAACAAACATGCAAGGAACAAGGATAAGTATGCAGAAGCATAGTTGGAAATCCAAACATTGAAAGAAGTAAACCATAAATTGCAGAAGAGAAACAATGTGCTAAATCAAGTTATAAAAGGGGACATGAATGCTCTAGTTGAGCAACTTACTCAATTCAAGAAGGAGGTCAAAAATAAAGACATACAAAGAGCACAGTTGATGAGCATGTATAAGCAGAACCTCAACCTAAGATTAGGCAACAAGAAATTATCAGAAGATGTATACTTGGAAAAGAACACGTTGAGCAAGAAGAATTTGGCAATCTTCTTGAAAGAAACTTCTTCATCCAGCCCTGCAGATGAATATAGTTAATTGATGATGCTAGGTTTATGCTTCATTTTGCTGTATGACATATTTTACTGTTCATTTTGGTTCTCAACATGTTGGACAATGATTTTGTATTTTTGCATAAGATAGTCATAGAGATAAAATGCTATGTTTTGGTTTCATTAATGGTGCATATTTGGTTAGTTTCCCAAGGGAAAACACTGATGTTTGAAGCATAGGAGAAGTGTTTGACTAAAGAGATGAAAACCATAAACCCTAAATGAGCAAATGAAGAAAATAAAAATATATATCACAAGAATACTCTGTTTTAGAGTTTGTCTTGATAGAATGGAAAAAGGGAGATAGAAATGCAAACTCAGCATTGAAGAAGGTGTTCTTATTAAATAAAGGGTGTTCACTTTCCAAGTGATAGCTTACAATACCTTCAGTACTTGACTATAGCATTGGAAGTGTCACCTTTTGACACTAAACCCTAATTTTGAAAATGAAGTGTAAGGAGGCCAAATTGAAGAGGATTGAATCTTTCAGGGCTACACAGGTTATATCATGAATTATCAGGTCTAAATCAACTTCTTGCAACACCTAGCTCACTCTTCAAACTAGATGTTCACTCATTGTGTCCTAAAACAGTCTCCTATAACTAGTTTGTAGCACAAAACAGGTTTCCAGAGTGTATTGTGCTTCAAACTCGTCAAATTCCTGTGTGTAAAAGATTTGGTCAAAGATCGACCTGATTTTCAAGAGTCAAAGATTGGATTAGTGTTCCAGCTGTTAGAGGTCGATGATGATGGTTTCCTAAATCCATTAGGAAGCTCAAGTGGAGTTAAAGTCTTGGGATTAGGATGGGATACCTATCCCTCGAAAATAGGATCTGAAATCCTATCTTTTGTAATCTTTTAGATTTGTTTTTAACAAGTGTTATTGAGATCCATCCTTTGAGGATATGACAACCATATTGTAAACACTATTTAATCCCATAGAGGCATCACTGTTCAAGGGGGTTCGAGATTGAAGACTCTATTGTACTCTTTACTGTAAGACATTTTGGAAACATATTGAAATAGAATCTTCTTTCATTGTATATTGTTCAGACTTCCATCTTCTATCTTTTCTATGCATGTGAGTGAATGTTATATGCATTTATCTATGTTTATCTAATGACAGATAATTGTTATCTTGTCTCTTCATTGATAGACTAGACTCACAAGTAGTTTTCCTTGTTGTAGCTGGCCATTCATATATGCTTTGTGTGTGTGTGTGTGTGTTTATGCTAGTATGATAAGCATTCTCCATATATTCACATCTTGATAAAACTTTATGAACAAGTATAGTTGAAATCCTTCTATGTTTGAGTGTATCCATGTGTATCTTGAGTGAACGAGAGCATATCAAGTCATCCAACTTGATCCAAATTTTTACATCATTAAGCATTCTAATTAAGTTACCAGGCTCTCTTGATATGCAACCTAAAGAGACTCCTGGAGTGATAACAAGACATTATGTCTTTTAACCTGTCCATACATGGGGGGAGTGACAGAAGGCCCTAGCAAGTTGGTTCCCTTAGGAATGAGTTTCCACTGGGTGGGTTTATGAAAGGTCATCATCCATTCCTTTCATACTTATCACTTTTCATCCTTTTCCCTCTCACCTATCCC
Source organism: Picea mariana (assembly GCA_032191745.1). Lineage (NCBI taxonomy): Eukaryota > Viridiplantae > Streptophyta > Pinopsida > Pinales > Pinaceae > Picea > Picea mariana. Next base: position 9,101 of record JASDQU010227508.1, on the reverse strand, counting down.
CTACATTGGTTTGGGCATTGGGTTTTCCCAGCTAGTAAGGGTTGTACCTTTCCTTGTGGGAAGAAGGGGGTAAGGGCCTAGAGGGTAAAATAAGTTGGAAAAATTTAAAAGATAAAGATCAAACCTTGAGATGCTTCGCCCAAGGATCCCCAAGAAAGTAATAAAAGGCTTCTCAAAAGGAAAAGGGGGGACCCATAAAATAAAATAAAACTAAAGACCTAGTTGGTGGATAGGGGGTCTCATCATGAGCCATCCTATTACATCCATGGGAATGCAGTGGTATGAAACTACTATTCATCTGGTCACCACACTAGGGTAGTGGCTCTTGGTAGCATGGCCAAGAGAAAGGGGGTCTCATCACGAGACAACCTTCTCATCTTTGTGAAATGCTTGTGGGTAACACTGTCACCACTGGTCACCACACGAGGGAAGTGTCCACCAACTATTCTATTGAAATAAAAAGGATTAATACAAAGAGTAAAAGAGGCATTGAATGGGCTAGGAAAAAATTGCATCCATGACAAGGTGCAGCTCACCCTCTATAGAGGCACCCATAGGTGAGACCTACATTTCAATGTTATCACTGCACCCCTTTCCCAAACATCCCCCACACCATCTCATGCATTTACATGACCTGGATTGGTCTTCACCTGGAGACACCCCATACCTAAGGAGAATTATCCCAATAGGTCGTCTTGAAACCCTCTCCAAACCTGGCTTGTAGAATAACATAACGTCTTTGAGCACTTGTCTGTGAAAAGGGGGGTTTTATGCACATGTTTGGGTAAATTAATTATTATATGTGATTGACATTGCTAGTTGATCCAAAAAGGATCCAGAGAAGGCTAAGAACAACTAAGAAATCGCAGACGCAACTTAGGATACCCATAATGGCCTTAGTAGATAGAGAAAGGGAAAAAAATCAAAGTTCCCAAAACTCAGTGAAAATGAAATTATCGTTAAGAGCGTGTCACAAGATTTCTAATGGTGCAAACGACTCATCAAACAGAGTTACAAATTGAAAGATATTCACAGTAAAAGTTTGGTCAACCTAGCCCAGTCAATAGGGGGATGAGTCAACATCTATATAGTACACATGGCAGGAGAAGAAGGTGACATGTGTCATGTGGACGTCAACATGACATCTGTATGGTGACATGGCAACACCGGAGGTTACCACGTGTCACCCAGATTTGGCACTTCCGGACCAATCTGTGGACCAATACAATTGTGCCACGTGGCAGTTCGTACGGTCCATACAGTGACATGGCATGATGAATTGGCATGGTAAGTTGGTAGTTCATACTATGATGTAGCATCCGTAATATGATGTGGCACTGACATGGTAGTGGATGGCGTGCCTGAATGGGATGTTGTCATGTGGCAGGGGGAAAAAGCCCAATGACAGTCTCTATCTGATTTTTGAAACAAAATATGGATTGGTGGGTCCACCAAATCTGGTGGACCACGCCAAATCCGGCCACGTCTTAACCGTTAGCTCCTTGGATAGAGCCACCACCAAAGTTGGCGGAACAACATTACATATATAATATATTTTTTCAACTATACAGACAAAAGGGGGAGGCTTGGGGGTTTGACCCCGAGACTTCCTCCCCACACTATGCCTTAATATTCACGCCATAACCAATGGGCCAATGACCCCTACATTGTATTGAATGTCATGGATTTTACTTAATAGCCAAATATGTCGAGCCCTAGAGGAAGGTGCACATGTGGTACGACGTGGGCACGCAATTCGAGGAAAGTACAATAGGAATTTATTATAGGTTGCAGGGGCACAAAAACCGAGACAAATTTCTTCTTGGGCTCGGGAGTGCCAGAGTCAGATTGAGGCATGGAGGCATCCATTTTTGGGTAATTCGACGCCCCGAATTCATTAGTGTTGTTTGTTTTCTAATCTGAGCATTATTTTGGCAGTTTGATTTCAGAATGAGGTATACTTATGTATTTTGCCAAATTATTTTGCTGAGTTAATGAAAAAGCCTACCCATTTGAGAGCAGGACCCAGAGACATAGTCCACCAACGAAAAACTCCATTATCAAGTTTTGTGTGTTCAGATTTGATGCTTATGTCTCTTCATTATTGAGTTTTTCCTTCTTTAATGGTGCACTTTAATTTATGCTTATTTAATGCAATTCTTTATAAGTCACTTGATGAAAAGATCCCGGATCACTATGATCCATGTGACTTATGAGCCCATGGAGGGCGTACTTGTTGTTTCTATAGAACCATTCCCAATGGACATGTACATATGGGGAGATGATTAGATCGAACCTCCATAGGGATAAAATCCCACCAGATGGATGCTGAGACCCCATCCAGGGACAAAGAGATACCAGAGGCTTGCACCAGAGAAAAGAGAGGGCATTCCACCAAAGGCACTTTGGCAGGCCCAGATCCATGGGTTTCTTTCCCTCCCACTATGAAATTGACCCTCAAAGGCCCCTAACATCATCATCCAGAGCCTTGATGTCATCCAGTTGAGGTATCCAGCATGAGGACAGCTTTGGTTGGCACGTGTGGCATTCTTGAAGGTTTTTGAGCCCCAACGTTTCACTTTGGAGGCCTATATTTCTAGGAGGGAGGCCAGCGTCACCCTAGGAGGGGCATTACATCACCCTAAAAAGATGAATTTAGGGTTTTATTTGTCAATTTCATGTAAAACTGGATTTTTGATGTAAAATGGCCATGTCGGTCTTTTTAGACCTAAAATGTAATTAAAGGTCTCGTGTATTGTATAAATAAGAGATCAAACTCTCATTTTTATTCATAATCTTTCACTCACACAAGTGTGAGGTCTGAAATTTAGCCTCTTTTAAGGCTTATTGGCTGAACTAAGTGGTGCACAACTCTTGGAGGGAGCTTTTATTGGTGATTTTTTTCATTTTCATGGTGGAAAGTCTTCAACTAGAGCTTGTGACTAGATTATTCTTGGTGAATGTATGTGAAAATATGCAATCCTTCTTTCTTTGAATGGTTATGGTATCTTTTACTTTTCATTTATGAGATTATGAATTTGCTAGTGTGAAACCCTAGCAGAAAAGCACATGTTATTGTCCTTCTCTCAATAGCTCTCCACCTACTTGATTTTGCTAGAAGACACCTTCATTGAAGTATATGCTAGAGACCTACCTTAGTAGCACTCTAGTACTTTTACTTCATTAAGTTTTTATTTAATTCAAGCTTTACCTAAAGAAGAAGGAAAACTACTAGGGCCTAGGGTTACCTACTTCCTAGTAGTTGTTTTCCTTCTAGGGTTTTGGATGATTGAGGCCTTAGTTTACTAACACCTCAACCATCCTCCCTCTTGTCTTTAGTTCACTTATTATCATTTGTTTCCCTTAAGATTGTTGCTGCAAAAGTGACTCCATTTACCCTAAAGGCACTAGTTCATACCTTACATTTGATTGATTGATGAAACAACCTTTAAATCATATACTTCAAGGTCTTTGCTAACCATTCCTAACCTTAGATTAGACTAACTTACTAAATATCTTTCTGATGTTACAAAAGAAAGCTACAACCATATATGACAACAATAAAAGCTTCTAAAAGAAAGTGTTAAAGATGATTTTGCATTGCCTTCTTTTCTTTTGACAAATACTAGCATATTGCCAATTTTAGGTTATCATTTTGGTCATTATTGAAGATTGTTTAAGGCATAACTATGAAACTATCATTATATATACATTGTTGTTATAAATTTCTGTTGCTTCATCTTTTATATCAGCTTATTTCTTTTATTCAAAATACAAGGTTTTATGAAGCATTAATATCAATTGGTACTTGCAAATAGTGATTCCTTGTTGTCTTGTCCTAGTCAGGTTCACTTAAGAAAATATCTTCTTCATTTTATTAAAACCTTTGGGACTTTCTGATCAGTGTGACTTGTGAGAGGAGAAGATATTTCTTGATACTATTACATTTGTCTTCTCAAACCCCCAGGTCACTATGGAAGTCTCCCCTGGGCCACTACCCCTAAAGAGAAAGATGTGTCTTATTTAGGTGACAGTGATATGATAACCTCTTGTTACACCAATTTATTGTTCACTTGCCTTTGGATTTTGGGAAAGTACAAATTGTGATAACATGGCCCATTCTCCTATTCCAAAGCCAAATTTCATCTTCTTTTCCCAAACAACATATTTCTTCTTCAATCTCATCCAAGATGTATATGTTGTTTGGATTCCTTGTTGTTGTTGTTGCCACTAGTCTTCCTGATCCTTCTTTCCATATTTCACATTCTTTTGAATTAAATATAAGTGTGTGTCCTTGATCACACATTTGGATCACACTTAGAAAATTATGCTTCATATTTTCAACAAGTAGGACATTTTATGCCACAACATCTTTGTTTCCAAGACTCACTGTGCCTTTTCCTATAATTTTGGCTGAGTTATCATTTCCAAACATTACATGCCTTTATTTTTCTTTCTTTAATGTTACAAATATTTTTTTTTCTCCAGTCATATGCTTTGAGCATCCACTCTCAATATACCAATGGCTTCTTCTATTTTGGGCTTGTAAGGAAACCCACATTCCTCAACCTTCAAATCTTCTTTATTTTTTTTCCAAGTTATTTGTTGTTCCCCTATATGATTGAAATGAACATGCCTAGTTTCCCTTGAAGAAACTATTAAATCACTTCTGCAATTTTTGGCTATGTTTCCAAAATTGTTACATTTGTAGCATTCAATTTCATAATTCAAAGCACGAAAACTATCATAATTTATTTCAAACACCTCACAAGGATTTTTGGGATAATTACCTTCATAATGATTCTTGGGATTTTCATAGCTACTTATGTTCTAGGTGTTTCTACACTTTGCACAGAATCTACAATTTATGACTCTATGCCCAAAATTATTGCAAGAATAACACAAGACAAGAAAAATATGTTGGTACTTGAGTGTGGGTGGTCTTCTAGTTGGTGTTGTTCTTTTGAAATCACGATCTTCTTCTTAGGTCTTCTTCATTGTTGGTTGCTAATTCCATGTTCCTTTGAATGCACAATCTTCTTCTTGATTCTTCTTTATTTATGGTTTTTGTATGTCCTCCTTTAGAGGCTTGCATTCTTCTTTCTTGATGGAACCCTTGATAGTAACTGCATAACCTCTTTGCTTTGCTTCATTTTCTGACATCATAGATCTTGAAACCTCACCGTTATTATTATGTTTGTATCCAAATCCAAACTTGTCATAGAATGGTTTTTTATTGCAAATGATTTCATCTAGTGTTTTGGTGTTATTTCCAAAATTTAGTTGGATGTCCTTCTTATGTAGTTCCTGTCTCAGTGAGACTATTTCAGCTTCCATATTCTTTGTTATTTTCTTCTTTTCTTCCAGTTGTCTCTTGAGTATTTCTCTAATCACTTTTGCTTCTTCCAACTGAATCTTTAGATCTATGATAGTCTGCTTGGCTTATTCAGAATTTTTGCTAGGGTTTTGAAAGCCTTCCCTCAATTTACTTATTAACTCTTCTTTGAGAGACTTGTTTTTTTCTTCCTTGATATTCTTAGATCACTTGAGGCATTGATCAATTCCACCTCAAGAGTCATTTCTCCTTCTTCTTCATCATCTCCTTCATTATTTTCAGTAGTTTCCTCTTGAGTCTCTAATGCCATGAAGAGTACTCTTCTTGATTCACTGTCACTGTCATCATCTTCATCGAATGAGGAACTATCATCTTTTGAATACAAAGTTTTATTTTTCAAAAATCTTCCTTTATTTCTTTCCTTGTCTCTTTTATGATATTCTTTTCTTTCTTAGGAACTTCTTCTTCATCACCATTTGAACCCCTTGCATAAGGAAATTTGGAAGCAAAATGGCCTACTTTACCACATTTAAATCATTTGAAAGGAAGCTTACATTTGTACTTGTCAGTTCCTCTTTTCAACTTTCTTGCAAGCTTCTTCTTCATTGTTTGAATCATCACTATTGCTGGAACAGGGTTTTGACCTTGGCTTGTTTTTTCTTATCTTCTTGGAGGCTTTGAAAGATGATTCCCTTCTGGATGGATTTTCCTATTCTGTTCTCATTTCACATGCTGTAAGTATTCCTGTAATTAATCCATGCTCAACATAGGTAGATTTTGTATTTCTTCTAGCATTGAGATTTTAGAGTCAAATCTCATTGGGAGATATCTAAGTATCTTTTGTACAATAACCAAATTTTCAATATTTTCTCCCAGTCCTCTTATAGTATTCACAATTTCATTAACTTGGAGAAAATAAGCTACAATATATTCATCTTCCTTCATTATCAAATGTTCAAATTGTCCTCTGTAAGCCTGAAGCTTGACCCCTTTAAATTTAGCATCTCCTTCATAAGCATTCTTTAGCTTTTCCCAATTTTCCTTTGCAGAATCACAATGCATTGTAAAATTATGAGACCCGAGAGATCTAGAGCTCGATGAGAAAAATAATACTCTTGCAAAGAATCAAAATTTGACAGATTCAAACCTATGAGCTTGTTATCCAAACTGCAGGCTCGAAGTTCATCCTGTTTACCAAACAACTCTTCCAACTTGGTCCAGACTCCGTTGGGGGATTATGCGATGTCAACATGGATCATCAAGTCTCTTGATATGGAGATACATATCAGCCCAAAGGATTCATCCATTCGATTGAAATACTTTTCCTTCTCCACAAAATTCATTGGCTCAACTTCCGTACCCATTGTTATCCGGTAGAGACCTTTGCTTCGGAGAGCAAGGGTGATCTCGACTTTCCATTCAAAGTAGTTGAATAGAGTTAGGACAACATGCTTGGGCTGAAGGTGTTGATCCATTGATTTTTGCTGCCTCTTTTGATGATCTTTCATCTACAAATAAAACTAGTATACCTCTCCCTCAGATTCCCTGAGGTTATGATACCATGTAAAATTCCAAGACCCGAGAAATCTAGAATTCGATGAGAAAAATAATACTAATCCAATGAATTTTCAAATAAACAAAAAATAGAGAGATAGAGAAGAATTTACTCCAAAAGAATGAATGTATTCACAATATCTTCCAAATTACAATGAGATCAATCCAATATGTAGAGAGGAATTGATCTTGTCACTAATAATAACAACTGCCACTAAAAGCAGTGTAAAAATGGCTAAAGCACATGCCTAAACCTCTAAAATAGATAACCCACACCTAACATGAGTATGATAGGTTGAAAAGTGCGAGTTTACTAACTGATTAGCTAAACATGCAAAGTTTACTAAAGAAAGGAGGTAAATCCCTAAAATCAAGGGACAATTTCTTTGATTTAAGGAGGAAGTGCGCTCTCCTTCCTTTAGGTGTTTAAACTTTGCATGGAGGTTGGAAAGGATTTTTTTTTTCCAAGGAAAAAAGTTGTAAGTTTATTAAAAAAGGTATAAAATTACATTCACATATATATATTTGCTATGAGGATAGCCAAGATATATATTGTATGTGTAGTGTCTCTTACATTTCTGTGTGTTCTTGAAGTATACCTAGGGAGGTAATATGGGGTACCAAGGGAGGTACCCAATAGGAATTTAGTTATGTGTTATTAGTGGAAGTCAATTAATATATGGGAATGTGGTCATTCAATGTAAGGTGGACTAGGTCCACTATATTAATAAAGACCCACTATGGTAGTTGGATGTAATAAATGTGAGAAGGGTCTCTAGAAGGTTCCTAGGAGATAGGGAGAGCTATATAAAGAAGTATAGTCAATGTAATGAAACATAGTGAAGAATATTGTGATTGTACAAGCAAGGATTGCTTGAGGAGTTTTATCCTTCCATAAGGATTAATATATGGTGTTACCCTACCTCAAGGGTTTTCTCTATTTCTTGTGTTCATGTTATAGTGAATGGTTTATGGTTTATTCCTGGTATTATTGAATTATATTTGCAGATCTGGTTAGGTACTTAACAATTGATATCAGAGCACTTTCCTTGGGTAGACATTGTGGGCAAATATTTTTAATTTTTGCAGATTTTTTTTTCGGAGAAGAAAAAAGAGGGCCGAGACATTATTGAAGTTTTCGATATAATTTTGTGCAAAATTTGTAGAAAAGGGTTGTATATCTGAGTTCCTCTCAGAAAAACACCCAATTTAAAAAAAAAAATCGTTCGAAACGGAGTCCGGGAAGTCAAGATATTGAAGTTTTAAAATCTACAAATTTTCAGAATTTTTTCCACGGACGGCGGTGAGAATTTTTTTTATTTCTATCGCATTTGGAGGCCGAATTTGCCCAAATAAATTATAGATCTGAGTTCCTCTCACAATTTCACCAAATTTCAAAAAACAAATCAACCAAAATAGAGTCTGGGAAGTGAAGTTATGAACATTTTAACTTCAACAGTTTTTTAGGGTTTTTCCATAAAAAACCGCAATTTATTGCCGTAACTTATTGTTCTATTTTTGGGGGTTTTTCATAGAAAGATGTATTTTACAGGGAAATGTGATGGCCCTAGTATTGAATCATTCATTAAAGAAATAAAATCAGCATGGGAAGATACTTGGCCCCATTGGGTAGATCTCAAATTGCAAGGTGATGCTGCCATTTGGTGGAAATCACTTGATTATAAGGAGATGATGAGACTCTCCAATGTAGAATTTGAAAAAATATTGTTATACAAGTGGTATCATGGAGAAAATAAGAATAAAGATAGAACCAAGAGTTTATTTTCATGTGAAAAATCTATATTACAGGTTCATGGTTGTATTCATAAAGAAAATATCGTTGTTTTTGTTAACCCTAGTTGCATGCATAATTTTATCAATGTTCAGTTGGTTAATAGATTGCAAGTTCCAATAAAGAATATTCAAAGCACACATGTTGAGGGTGAAAATGTTCAAATTTTTAAAGATTTGAAGATTGCCATGGATAAATATGTGCTGCATTCAGATTTTTATGCTATGGATATGGATGAAGTGGATATTGTTTTGGGATATCCTTGGATAGAATTAGTGGGTACCATTAATATTAATGTGAAAAAGAAGTTTTTAAAGTTGTGGTACAAGAAAAAGAAAATCACATTGTAGGATGTGTCTCTTAGTAAGAAAGATGGACCCATGGAGGCTAGCAAAAAAGTTATTGCCCAGTCTGAAGTTG